>DWMG01000579.1:0-18635 GCA_018244855.1 Elbella merops
TTCTAGTAGTGGTTCGGGGTCTGGATATGTGCCCGATGCATGGCATTAGGCTCACCACCTATTCCACAGTGGGACGTAAACGTAACCGGTGAAACGTGGGAGTGGGAGTGGGTACACCCGCTGGCGCAATAAATCTACGTCAAAGTGGAGTTTTCATCGCATATTTTTTACTAGTATACAAAACCGTAACATCGCGACTGTAATTCCTGAGGTGACATACAGAGGAGTGGAGTGCAGTCCCACGTTTCGTCACTTATGTTCACGTCTCACTATGAAATTCGTAGTGAGCCCTTTGCCTCGCACTGGCCACAAATCAAGATTTCGATCCACTATAAAAAATTTCAAGATAGAAAATTTAACCGTGCTCGACCCGAAGATCCAACCCAGGACCTATGGATCGGTAGTCGCATTTACAACCACTCGATCAACGATGCTGTCACTAGTGTACCTATAAAAAATCATGTCTAATCGAATTTCCTATTTTTGCTCCTCCAATTTCGTATTCGTAGCGACACAAACTTCAAGCAACGACACTGTCTTAAACATAAAACGTTGATTGATTGTCTATAAATAAATTTAACAATTCTTGCCTAACACTAGAAGCAGGGACCGAATGTTTTACGTACTCCGAAGTTATCAGTCTTAAACATTTATTATAAACCAGCGTTTACGTGTTCCAGAAACTCTTAACTAAAACATCTTTAAAAATATACCAAAGTTCGTCTTGATGGTATTTGTAGGTACCCAAAAATAACTGTGAAATTACTTTCGAAATTTCTAAGTTTGCGAATATTTCAAGTACCTACTTATTAAGGTTCAAAAAAAGAGCACTCAAAAGACAACTTGTATGTAAATCCACAATATTTTTTTGTATATATGTATGTACGTACATCCACATAAATGTTGCATATAATTTTAATTTTCTTTTTTTAGTATTTGCTTCTATAGCGGCCATAGGAAATTACACATAAATTTCAAGTGTCTACCTTACCTATTACGGTCCAAAAGATACGGCCCTTTGACTGACGGACGGACAGCGGGATCTTAGTAATAGGGTTCCGTTCGCACCCTTTTGGTACAGAAACATAAAAATAGAAATAAGGCTTCACACAAATAATTTTTGACGCTAAAAAAACTCACAACTATGTACGTTTGTAATATTACTGTACTCTTTATATTATTTATTGTTGTAATTATCCTTTAATGTTGTTAACAAAGGGCGGACGTATTGCCAATTGGCATTTCCTACCAGTCAACCCAGGTGATGATGAAAAGCTGGGGTAGGCACCTAATTAAGTTAGACATAACATCACGCATGTGCACACACAAAACGTACATACACAATCAGCCATACATACACTCACATACATATTCGTATATACATACACATATGTAAAGCTATAAATAAATAGTCGATAAGCCCATCAAATTATGTATATATAGAAAAGCAGTGCAGAAAGCCAACATTTCTTATAATTTATGTTGCAAGTAAGTTAAATTTAACGATAAATTTATCATCTATGTTCGTAAAGTCAATGTCTCACAAATAATAGTCTGTAGTCAAACAGTAGCATAGATCTGAAAGTTAGTGAGGAATAAAAAAACAAAATAAGGGACACTCAAGTAGGCATGTTAATTCTTTATAAACCAAGCATTACATGATTTGAGGGTACATTCATTTGAAATAGAAAAAAAGGCGAAAATGAGTTATCGCAACCGTAGTTAGGCTAAATCCTTGGTCTGCCTAACTCTAGCAAATAGAGAAGACAATATATATGTATGTATACGGTTATACTTTAATGATGATGTTAAATAGGCATACCAAAACGACACGCAATTAAAAAAAAAGCTTAATGTATAAATGTTAAACAGCTCTCGATTCCAAAGTTTGAGAATCATTTATGTGGACGGCTAAAAGAAAACGAATTTCTTTTGTCGTATCCGGGTACCTTGTAATATCTAGCTTCATGGTACATTTTTGTCTATGTATCCAACCGCTAACAAATACTACTGTAAACAAACGTTTTTCCCATAACCGTTTCCATACTCTTTTAATATTAACAAACTACAAAAATAGGTGTGCTACTAACATCAGAGGATGTAGTAAGAAATGGATCTTCATTTTTCTGAAATTCAGAACTTATTTATAATATTACATTAATAACAGTGTTTACATTGTGAACACTATCGTAAAATTATAAGACTGGAGTATATTAATATGGTATAGCGATATGCTCATCACAGGTCCATGGGACATAAAAGTTAACTGATGAAAAGTGGGACTGCTCACACCTCTACCTACCCCTCTGAGGAAATATAGGCGTTAATTTATATTATAAATAAAAATTTAGTCAGTTTGAGTACAGTCAGTATAAATAAAGCCAGCTATGATTACAGTTAGTATTAGTATAGTCAGCATGAGTCAAATTAGTATTAGTACAGTCAGCCAGAGTACCGTTAATACAAATACCGTCATTATTAGTACAATCAGTATCAATAAGTTAGTAGGACTACCTACAGCTAGTATTGAATGATATCTGTCCTGTCCAAAGTTGAATACAAACGCGTCGAAATCACGAACCCTGATTCTCGTACCCTACCATTTTAAAAATACAATGTAACCTAGTGATGAATATTCGAACATTATTTATCTTGTAGAATATAAACGTGTCTGAAGTTGGTGTTGGTGACGATAAATCTAGCTACATTCGACCGCAAATGCCCTGTTTGCGACTGGAATATATAAGGGCACGACAGGAATATTTAGGAGCGCGCGCCGCACTCGCCGCGGGGACAGTTTCTGTAACAAACTGCGGCGAAACAGATAACACCTGTAACTGCGGATGTTGATAAATATTTATAAGGAAACTGTTGGCAGATGTTAGTCTATAAAGTTCGTGAAAGAACTATATTAGTCATTTAAGTTGGAAATGAGAGCGTTTGGAATATTTGCTCATTTTTATGACGATGGTTCAGATGTTGTTAAAAAAAAATTCGATCCGGAATGCTGTCATCATCATCATCATCGGCCTATCTCACTCCTTTACTTGACATAGGCCTCCCCCAATGAGCGCCATCGCGCCCTGTCCTCGACTTGTCACATCCAGCATCTGCCTGCAGCCTTTCGTAGATCGTCATCCGGAATGATAACACTGGTTAAAAAAAGCTGATTTTTTTACAAGTGGTATGATAATTTGCAAACACAGAGACAATTTAAAAATGGTGTGGCTTCCAAATTAATGACATTTACCATATTTGATATTGAAATTTAATGTCACCGAGTGATAAAATTTAAATGATAAGTGGAATATTATAATGTTATTAATTCATACTTAACATACATAGGTCATTAATACATGTAATAATAAACATTGTAATCATACAAACTATTTCATAAAACCAACTTTCCGAATGGCATTGAACCTATCTTATAGTTACAAGGGACCTAAATATTTATTGTATCAAATAAAAACCGCATATAAACGATAAAATAAAGATTCAAAGGGTTTCACACACTTTAATGTTATTAGGAAAATGTAATAGCCATGGGTATAATGAAAACCATGACGAGAGAATACATTTTGTAACATACCAAAAATCCTCAAGTAAAAATACCCTTTTCATTCATCAAAGGCGTGAAGGAAAATTAAGCAATATATATTTATGGGCGTCCCTAGGCTTTGTAGTAGAAAAACTGGAAGCCTTATACTTAATTCGAAAAAGCTAAAATATCAAACATTCATTAACATATTATTGCGTCCATCAATAACAAGGATCGACGCCACTTCGTTTTAAATATTGTAACGGTTAACACAGCTAGGACTTGTTAGTATCCAGTAATAAAGACCCTATTAAATAAAATTTAACACTCTGCATTGATCAGACCGTCATTAATTTTTCTCGCACTAATAAAGTCTATCAAACTGGTTCATAATAATATTGTGAAATCGCTCAAATGGATATCAGTAATATGGATAAGACTTAGTATATTATTTTGAAATGTGACTGCAACATTTCAAACGAAATTACATATGAATATTATTTATTTCATATTTTTCACAGTAACATTATCTAAGATATCTTATGGGTTTGAAACTAACCTGTAATGACCATCCAGGGATGGTAGATGCAAATACACTCTGCTAAGGATACCTATCGTTCATATTAATGCTGAATGATAACGATGCAAATGTATTAATAAGGATATTTTGATTTGGTACCTTTGTCAAATTTGACACCTTGGTCACGTAGAACAGCTCCCTCGTTCATTCAAAGAAGAAACCAACACAACAAAGTGTGTTTAAAGAAATAATCTTCTAGAGATCGTACCCTACATTGGTAAACGTACCTGACAAGCAATTTCCTCTCAGTGACTGTATAAAAAATGACACAGGCTCGGAGCCTGGAAATTGATGGTTTTTTAATGTTCCACTTATAACAGTTATTGTGCTAAAAGGTATAGCGAGCAGAAGATTGAGGACGATACTAAAGAAACTACAATAATACATTGTCGTCAGTAGGAAGTAGTACAGATGGATCACTTATATACTTATTATTACCTGTCTCTCTATGTCTATCCCTGTCTCTCACAGCAGTTACAATCATAGCAATATATGTATGTACATATATTTAGTCTAGTCTTGTTATACTCAGATATCAGTTCCAGCTATTTTTACAAACCAACCGCGTATTTGCATTGATATTTTTTGATTTGTAAAGTGTGGACAATGGACTCTTGGAATATAAAATCTTTCAGCTAGATTATAAACTGGAATATCAGCTGGAATATCATATCATCGGCTGTGGTCACTCAGAAATTAAATTGTACCTCTTCACGTAATAAAAAAAAGCATTTTTTGTTTATTAAACAAAAAGAACTTAACACCGTACTCTACAATTAAATCGACTTTTATCAAAAGGACTAAAAGTGTATAATGTAAAGTACTCAGTGGCGTGCTAATGGAGAGCCTAATGGCCTATGTCTAACAGTGGACGGGAATAGGCTGATGATGATGATGGTGACATCAATAAAACATTGACGCTCGTTCGTAGTGTGTATTGTACTCGTATCTTACAATTAATTGCGGTCACATTTATCACTATTATTATCAATTTTATTATTACATTTATCACCACGAATTGTACATTTACTAATGTGCTTTTTTACATCATGTATAAACGAAAGGTATTAACTTGAGTTCCTTTTTGTGATCACGATAATTTATACAAAACTTGTATCAACATGAGTTAACTGCTTCAATGGATGTCTCCCAATTACGTAAGCCATGACCTTATGATCTCGACATAAGGTTATAACTTCTAAGGTTATAGCTGCTATAGGTTTACATCAGTTCTAGACATATCGATTAGATTCTTAATTACAATTTAAGTGCTCTGGTTTTGTTATATACAAATTATCTTTGGACACCTCACGTAAGGCCATCTCAAAGCTAAATAGTGCCTGTACTATAATAACCGATAACTTAAAAACGTAACATCGTGTCCGTGTTCCTACAAAGGGGTAGGCAGAGGAGTGTAATACATACCCACGGTTCACCAGTTACGTTTACGTCCCACCGTGGGATAGATGGAAAGCCTATCGCAATACATCAGGCACTGATCCAGACTCCCAGTCACTACTAGAATTTTTTACAATCAAATCTAAATTGGAAAAATCTGTAGTACCCGAATTGCAATTCGAACCCAGGCCCTAGCGACCAGCAGTCGCGCTTAAAACCATTAGACCAACGAGGCAGTCAATAAAGGATATGACTTTTAAACGGAGATATTTTGAAGATTATTTTAATAATAACAATATATATAAACTTTTATTTAATACATGTTTTAATTTATACACTTTTAATTTATACATGAACGCGTTAATTAATCATTTTACGAACAGTTTTTCGGAACAAATATTAAAAATTGAAAATTTGATAGACTTTAATCATTTTGCAAGGAAAAAACATTTTACGTAACCAACAACATTGAAAATTAAAATTAACACTGATGGCCGCTTACACAATTATTTCAGACATGTCCTGTATTGTGTTTTTAACCTTTAATTGGGGAATTTCTTCCCAGGTAGCCGTCAGTGCGTTTTTTAATACTTTATTATTAGTTTTTTTATGTTCAGTGATGTACGCTTTGCATTTACTTTAAAGTAAATTTAAATTAAGGTGCTTGCATTTAAAAGTGTGTGATTATACCGTTTTCATTACTGTAAACAACAAATTACAATGTTGCAATGAAAGTAGGTTAACCGTGAAGGAAAACATCGTCAGGAAACCTACACATCTTGGAAATTATAAAAAAAAAAAATTAAGGTGTGTGAAGTCTGCACTTGGCCAGCGTGGCAGACTGTGGCCTTAACCCTCTCAATGTGAGTGGAGACCCATATTCCAACAGTGCAATTATAATGGGTCGATTATTTATGAATTTAAATAAATAAATAATCATCATCATCATTACCATCATCATCACCATCATCGGATATACGCTTCTTCAATAGCACGCCATTGAGATCGATCTTTAGCTCTTCGCATCCAACCGCTAAATAAATTAACTTAACCCGTTATGAGCCTATGGAGGGTTATTCTTACTCTCCTCCTAAGCATGTCCCAGACCTGTTCTATAAGATTCCTGTATGGGCTTCATGCTGGCCATCGTGATTGATTAGGACTTTTCTGTATGTTATTCGACTACAGTTTAAAAAAATCAAAGGACAACGTTTATAATGTTGTTGCTTGGGCTTAAAAATTGTGGAGTTAATAATTCATAACTATATTCCAATTTTAACAAAAAATAAAATAAATATGACGTGTAGGTACAAATAGCAGATATTTAATAAAATGCACGGTTAATGTTTGATTAAATATTATTTTTGTTGATCCGTTATCGAACATCACTACCCTATGAGAGAACTGGCGTGAAGGTATGTATGGTGTACTCGTATGTATGTATGTACACATACGTTATTAAATATTCTCGATTCATATCATTATCTCTTGCTTTGCGAGCATAACAAGAAACGAACATTCTTACTATCCTACTGTTAATTGCCCGCTGTAGCCTACAAGAACCTTTGTTTAAACTGAAATAGAATCGAAATTCTAATTATGAAGTCTAAGGAGTACATTAGTATGCCTTTTGTTTTAATGTACCTTTTTTGTTTTGAGGGGAAACCTTCAAAAGGCAGACATCTTAGGAGAAATACCGGGTTACGTGGTTTAATAGATCTGTCTATCCAAATACACACTAAATACAATACTACATTATACTATGGCCTTCTTCCCATTTCAGGTTGGGTCACGTGTGCTACAATGGAATGATAAAAAGGGTTAATTATGATGACGATGACTTGTACGACATCAAATCTACAATAGCGGAGGCCCTTTTGATATATAGAAGCTTGTATAAAAACTAATATTTAATATATGTATGTATATAATATCGAGGTAGGATATATCCTACATAATATATCCTACAAGATAAAAGGTAAGGTTATAAATGAGAACATAAATAACATTTTACATATATCGTTTCTTCAATCTCCCAACGAAACAAAACTCATTGAAACACGTTAGAATTGAGCCATCATCAGATTAGTGCCTACACGTATACATATGTCTATAGCGTTTTAAATTTATATTCAAGAGAGTTACAAAACTCCCAGGCCGTGTTTTTTTAACTGAAAAGAGTTTTTAGTACGCCCACTTTTTGCTATATATAAGAATGTTTTGTGAATGTGAAGGCATTCACGATTTCAGATAAAAAGCCTACATGAAAGGCTTGCACGAAGAGTATGAATGTTTTAGAGTGCCAAACGTGGCTATATAAACGTTGCCTATACCCATACTTTCATATAATTGATTCAAAAGTGGTGTGGTGCCGATTAACGAAGGTCTCTTTCAGCAGTGGACTTCCAAAGATAGAATGTGAACAGGCAGATAGGCCATCTGATGGGAAGTGATCACGATCACATATGCAACACTAAAGGAGTTGCTAATGCATTGCCAACACTGAAAGAGAGTGGGTACTTAACAAACCTTTCTTAAAGAACTCTATGATGTTACTACAACTATTTTGTACATTACAAAATATCTTAGGACGAGTCCACACAGGGACATATAATTCGAAAGGGCCCTTTTTTATAACACACAGCTCTCTCCAGAGAACCTACTCGGATGTTATTGTAAGCAGCAGTATGACAAACTGCTACGTGCTCTGCAATAATTTTTATTCAATACGCGTTCATTTCAAAAGATCGCCTCCCTTTACATTTGCATCGCTAAGCTCGCTTGAAACTTTCAGTTTATCGGGGCCTGTCTCCTCGATTACAACGACAAATCTAGTTTTGATTGTGTTCGGTTCTTCTTTGTTCTCTTGTTTTTGTTTGTTGTTATACATTTCTTTCACTCTTTCGATATAACGTATTTGTGGACGCTTTCTGAATACGTAACGTGTTATTCATCTCATTGAATAAACTCTGTGTAGGTTCGAAAATTAAATTGAATTTCAAAAACGTCGTACGCTTAATGTCATGTGTTTCGTTTGATCATCGACTTCCATATCCGCTCTGTTTGAAGATGTTTTCGCGTCAGCGGGATGAATTGAAATTGAATTGGTAACTTGAACTATTATATTTCGTGTAACGTTTCAATGAAAATTGTTCTAACGTCGCATATGTTACCGCATTACGATCTGATCCTATTATATTTAAATAAAAAACAGTGGAAGTACACAGAAGAGATACAACATACACAAGGATGTACATATACATAAATATGTATACGTGTATCTATGTATATGTAATTGAACAATGCATATTATGTGTATTACACATTATATGTTCATTGGTGAAATCGATGGTTATCAGGCATAAAAAACTTCAAATCAGAAAATTTACTAAGTACATTGTTTTCTATTCACAAAGTAACTATACATTTATAACGACAACGTATGTCACATTAATTTGTGGAATATATAGTTACAATCGCAAAATCGTAAATCTTCAGCTGTTGTCATTTTCCTACACTATTCGTCCTCACCGACAAACAATTTGGGGTATAACTGTTCAAACCGCGACACAACAACCTTGAAGCACCTTATAGGCCTTTGCTCTTATTAAGTCAAAGAAGTGCCGTTACAGAACGTTACGTTACAGAACTCACGTGCTTCTTCCAATATTTATCACTCTTTTGATACACGCACGCCGATGCGGGACATTTCTGACTCCTCCATCAAGCAGTGCCAAGATATTTTTCAAGATATGTAATTGAGTCTATTTCATGATAATGAAGACATGAATTGAAATGAAATGAAATTGTCACGTATTTGTAAATTTACAGAGATGGCCATTAATTTCAATGGCTGCTTACACCTTGAACCTAACGTACACTGGCTATTTTCATTTTAGACGTATTTCAAACATCTCTGATAGAAGAAGACGCGTGACAGAACATAACACTTTATTAATGTTGTAAAGTTAAAAATAAATAATGTATACAAGTCACCGTCATCCATTCAGAACTTAAATAATAAGCGTGAGATGTATAGAACGCTTGTATGAATGTGCAATTCGTATGTATGTGTAAAGACGTCGGGATTCGGGAAGCTTTTTGAAATGTGAAATACCGCAAAGTAGAACGGAGAAAAGATACATATGACTCTATGTACAGGAAATAGTATATCATCATCAGCCTATTCCCATCCACTGCTGGACATAGGCCTCTCGAATGACACGCCACTGAGCTCGACCTTCAGCTCTTCGCATCCAACCACTGCTAGCTACTAGCACCTATCTGCACCTATAGCACCTATCTGGAAGGAGTCCTACATTACGTTTGCCAAGTCGCGGTCTCCACTCCAGAACACGTATGCTCCAGCGACTATCGGTTCTGCGACAGATGTGCCCAGCCCACTGCCACTTCAGCTTGCTAATCCTTTATATGTATAGTACAGCAATATGTATAATTCTTTACTTACAGAGTTATCGTGTAAAACTATTTTAGGAAATAACTAGTCCGTAGGCTAAGTGACAGTAGGTGAACGTAACTGGTGATTCTTTAGTTGTGGATTCGATTTAAAACCAGAATAAATTAGAGAGGAAGTAAAATTATTAGCTTCGTTTAATAGATTTAAAACTATATGTGAAAGTGTGCATGTAGGAATTTCGATATGTACTGTATCAGCTATCTGGTTATCACAGTACAGGTTCCGCTTAGTTAGAGATCCAGTGCTAAAGTTAAAATTGTCATAGTCAAATTATTGTTAAAATTTTGGTTTAGGTACACCTTTATAAAATAGCATTTAAGAAATATTATAACAAATGCATATGAAACAAAACATAAGTATTAATGTTTTTGCTATGCTAGAGTTAATATGGTTGCAATAAAATCATAACTAACGCCATAGCCCGCTAATGTATACTGGTGTTTGATGACGTCAGTCATAAATAATGTTTTATTGATTTGCAAATGCATTTGATCTACCTTTGAAGATATAAAGCAAATGTAACTACAAGTTCGTACCTATTTAAAACGTTTTTTATATTAATGTAATATATAAACCAATAATCAAGTCATGTATAAGCATGGCGACGAATTTTATCAAAATTTAAAATCGTCAAATTTATAAGTTAGAAATTTTACAGGAAGCACGGCAGGTATGCAAGGATAGGGATATTTGGTACTCCGTGCTCTCTGCTTACCCCGTAAAGGACTCGGCGTGAAGATATGCTTGAAGATATGCGTGAAGATATGCGTGAAGATATGTATACAGCAAAACTGATGCTGAATGGGTCATTCCGAAGGTGCTGAGTAAAAATCTTAGCGCGCTTGTTTTAACATAAAATGTGTATTTCAACAATAATTATCAGTTGCTATTACAGTAAAAGATATCATGAGGTAACCTGCATGTGTTAAAATACATAATACTGAAATCTGCCTACCCTAGTTTAGCCAGCATGGCATAAAATGTCGTGAACCCTTACCATTCCGACAGGAGACCTGTCTCCAACATTGGAATAATATAGCTGATGAAGATGGTGACGTAATGATTATCATAGCCCCATTTAATTAAAACTCGTAACCTTTAAATTTGACAAATAGATATATTCCGTTTGCAACGTTTCAAAGGCACGGACCATTTCCTTTGCATCCAGTTCATTTCAATCGCAGGTCGTATTCCAAAACGATGTGTAGTTAATCACACTTTATTGATATTCCAAATGCTGTTCCTGTCTTCATCAATCATTATTGGTGTAAGAGCAGCGACGTCTATTGAAATAACTCGAAACTTGGTACGTCTCTAATAACTGCCATAACTTCTGCCCATTTAATAACTTTTATATTCCATCGGATTTTAGGTTGACTACAGTTACAATTGTAAAAATTAATATTTTTACGCCTACAAAATTACATGATAAAAATCGTGGTTGAAGTTTAAATTCAGTTGGTTTTTAAATTGTAATTCAATCTGAAACGGTCTAATGGAATTATCACATTTTATAAATTTATTAAATTATTTTTTCATATTTAAATTTTATTTGGAAGTTCTCAAAGAATTTATTTCATAGTTATGTTTAACGTTATATCCGCGATTTCATCAGCTTCGATTATTATATTAAGAATGTAGTTTATGTGCAGAATAAAAATTTTAATAAATATCGGAAGCGAAAGTATATTCTGCTTATAAAATTCAATTATATCATGCGCATTAGTAACGCAAGATCAATCAATGTACCTATAGTTGACCATCATTGAACACGTAATGCTTATAAAAATCGTTTAGATATTTTAGAACTTTAATTACTTTATGTTACATAAGGATGTAGCAGTAACATTTTTTAAGATAGTGACCAAGGGTCTTAGAAAAAAAAGTTCGAAGACTTTGCCTTTAAAAATTATGAATGTTTTTATATCATTGTTTTACAAAAATATTTTTTATTCGATTATCTAATATGTAGATGTAGTAAATGTTAAAAATAAAATATGCAATTAAATTAGGGCAAATTGAACTGAAATAACAAATATTAAGGAAACTATAACAATCCTTTAATATGATTACACTTATATTTACCAAGAAAATTTTTATAACATAATTCTAACATCTCTCCCATAATTAACTTTAATAGTATGCAGGATTTTTTTGACATTTAAGTTTTTTTTTTAATAATTCATTGCAATACTCACCCATGCTCGCAAACAAACAGTCATCCGACAGTTTAACTTTCGAACACAATAACTTGAAAAACAATAAATAATCTTGACATTAAACACACAGACTAAAGAGCTAAACGAATCAAAGCACTTGAACTTTTATTTATATATTTATTGCAGTAATATTCTTTATATTAAAAACTGGCTATTTGCAAAAAAAACTCGTTCAGTTTATTAAAAAGAATAAAATTTAAAAGAAACATTCACACGTCAATTTAAAGTAATTATTTTTAATCTGTGATCGCGAAAAATTCTGAATCGGTCGCGTCGGAAATACAATACGAGAGATCCAACGTCCACAGCATTCGGAATCTTGTGGAAAACTGGCGCGAAATCTCCCGTTGGCGGGAAGGCTGCAGAATCCACCATTATGGCAGCAGTTAATGGTAACTTGTGGTTCAAGCCATTCTCATTCTTCTTCTCATCGTACTAAAGTTCTCGTAACGTAACATTTTAAAACAAAATATCCCCAATTTGGAATTATCTCTTTTTAGATTCGTTTGAATACAAATTTTTAGATTCTAACATATACTTGATACTTGATTATTTTAATTTTTTTTCTATCTTGGAAGGCCTTTGAATACGAATTTTAGGATTTCAGCGCGAATTTCTTGATGACTCGCAATGATATAGCCATAATGATTTTAATGGTGCCCCGTGGGGTCGAACTTTAGTTATTGTATGGTCGTATTGCCTTAGGTGACTTTTATCAGTTTTATCAAGATAAATAACATTTGGCTTGGATTACATTTATTCATATTATTATTATTATATGATCGCACAGGGTCCCTTGATGGTTAGGTAGAAAGCACCAAGTGCAAAATCGCTATACTTACTGACCTGAATTACCTTTTAATCATCACTTACGTCTTACACGGATGTCGATTTACGTCCTCTGATCCTTCTATCGAGCGATATAAGGCATATTTCATCCAGGTAAGAACGTCTTGCACTCATTCTCTTCTCAATATTTCTACAGGCCCGAACCATCAAAATAACGCTGTAGTAATTAATAATTTAGTAATTATTAATAATTTATTTGATTATTAAATATTTAGTAATTAATAATGATTCAGTAAACAGTAATGATTTAGTAGTTGGAATGATATATTTTAAAATGCTGAATCTTCAGCGGTTTGTTGTTGTGTTCTATTTTTAAATCGTAACATGTTTACGGTGTAGTTGTCTTGTAGATCGCGCTCAGTACTTCCTATTATGTTTAATGACTTCTGTTCACAATTACTGCCTAAATACATACCTGTATAACTATGAGTCTTTACAAAACATTTGGAATTCATGCAGGAATGTTAACTGCTAATTTATACTCATTTGAAGAAATAATCAGATAGCAGCAGGCGATCGAACTGCGAAAATAAGAATCAGAAGCAGTTTTAAAAATATTAAGGTGTTCCTTCCTAAGTGTGTATTTGAAATTAGGTTCCTGAAAAAAATATTGTTAGCTGATCGTGACACGCGAATATCCAACTGAATGATCTAGTCAATTTGCCTGTATATTTTTAATACAATACAAGTTCTGATATTACTTTTATATTGTCACACCAGGTGCCTTACGAGGGTAGATAGACAGCGATAGAAAGCGAGATGCAACCTAGGATGTAGGACGCTCGCCTAGAAAGTGCCTAATCACCCGTCTTTTGAATAATTCCAGATTATACGAAACGGGAAAGATGGACGCCTGCCGAGAGTTTCGGTCCTTTCGCAGTTTGTGGCAAAAACAATTTAGAGAATCGCTTCGTTCTGCTTGTAGGAGTGTCTACCAGATGTGGATGGTGGCCTGCGGTACGACTTGACATCCGGTGGTAAAAGGGGGCCGGTGGAACTAGAATGTAGAGCTCGATCGTGCACTCTCCAAAGTGTATCCGGTAGAAGACTGATAATATTATTATATGGATTAAATCATCTTTAGCTTTATGAGGTCCTATTTTTTTTTTCAACCCATTACAATTCCACTGTTGGAATGCGGGTTTCCTGTCATATTGAGAGCGTTAAGGCCATGCCGTAGTTATGCCAAAGATTATGGTGGTTCCAACTAAGAGATAGAGTTGCCAATTAGATGCCCGTACTGCCATTTATTTCAAAATTTGAAACTTTTTGCATTCATGTGTATAAATTTTAAATATGCCAAACAACTCATGCGTGTAAGCAATATTTTCAAACGCGCCACAATATTTTTCTTCGTACTCGTATATAGCTTCTAAGTCCAGTCTCATAAAATCTGAATCACATTATTCATAAAATAACAGCGTCACATGAAAAAGGAGAAAATATATTTTCTGTTGTGTGCTTTAGTGAGTTGATTGACACTAATTTATGTACATATAGTATGAAAATCTAACATAGGATGAGCAATTTTATTGCTCACTACTAAACATTAAGTAATCAACTATCGACTAACGAAATAATGACTATATCGTAGGCGGTATCTCGTTTTCTATCCAGTGAAATTGAAACCAAACGCGATCCTATTGTTAAATAAATAAAAATAAACATGTAATAATTAATGCCCTGATTTCTCTCTTAACTATCGACACGTAATGAACCTATTAACAAGTTTGAAATTGAAAAGTTACAAAGTACCCCCATAACTCCATTTATTAAATAGTTCTAAAGCCCAACTTATAATTTGAAAACTTGTAATGCAGAGATCACCACTCGAAAATACTTTAACCCACGCTTTACTTTCAATTTTGTGAATTACATAAAACTAATTAAAACATCCAGAAAATGTTGGGTTTCTTCAAGTTGTGAGAGGTTTGAACGGACGGGCCACCGAACAGGCTAATTCCATATCACATCGGTTGAATGGTAGAAAATGCCCACAAAACTTAGCTGTAGGTTAACAATAAAGACTGAATAAATATTTATAATTAAACACCGTTTCGTACTTTTTAATTTTTAAGTCTTAGCTACCGTTAGTTAAGTCAACCAAGCTATTTTGAAATCATTACTTGGTAAATTTTATGTTTTTAAAAGTGATAGGTTAGAAGACGTACTAGCTTTATGACTCTAACCATTTCAATGACAGCTTTTCCTTCCGATGGTGTGCACACATATATAACTTCAAGTAGTTATGTACTTTTTAGAGATTCAGTATCACGCGATATAAAATATTGAAGAAACCAGTGCAACTTAGAGCCACCTTTAAAGCTTGTGAAATATACTAATGCTTAGTTAGTAAAAACTAACTCGGTCTCAACCATTCTCAATCTGAAAGGTGACCTGTGAACAACAATAGACGATTGTTACGGATGTCTACGGTAAATTAGCGTTGATAACATAGTCTGGTCTAATAAAAATTCCGTGACACATAATATGTTAAAAGTTAATGACGCCAACATACCAGAGTTACAGTTGCCCCAAAACTCCCAAGAGCAATACATCTTGAAATATTTCTCCTTCAACATAAAATGGTTAAAGAACTTTTCTGTTCTTGTATATGACGTCTTCGTAATCACTTTGTTAAGCTATCCGTGAATCGATTTAACTTAAACAACAACTTTTTTGAAACGGGTACAAGTTCTGTATTTTACTTCTCGTCCCAGTTTTAATTTACATTTATATAAAGGGTTTGTAAACAAGCCGGCATTACTCATAGGTTAATTTGCTGATGCTGCCTACAAAGAAATTCATAAACCTTCTAAAAGGACTGTAGGGATGAGATTGTTAGTACTAATTCGTTTAATTAGACTCTTTCCAAGAATAGTTTTTAAAGTTATTCGTAGTCTAGTGGGTCAGAATATTGCTTCCCACTCCGAGCCCTGGGTTCACTTCATTTTAAAGTCTTCTTTAATGAACGTTTAGAATTAAACATGACGTACTCAAACGGTGAAAAAAAAACACCGTGTGGAAATCTGCACATCATTGAGGTTTACATAATGTTCTCTAAGGTTTGTGACGTCTGCCAACCCGCATTTGATCAGCGTTACACTTCCAGATCTCACATGGTCTCTGTTCTTACAGATCTTATATACTTCATTAACAGCCGTCGCTTTCTTAATACTTGTAACTGTCTTAATTTGATCATTTCAAAATATTAATATCTAATGGGTCTTCTGATGAACTTCATTAAGTTAATATATGTTACATAAATACAAAGATGTGTATGTTTGCGTTGAGCCGAGAAATTGATATGATACAACCCGTGTAGCTGTATGAATGTACATTGTATATCTATATATCGAATAATTGAAATGAAGTACTAAGATGTTGCTTACTCTTAATTATATGTAATTTTATAGTCTGATTTATTAAATGTCTTGAGATAATTAGTTAGAAACATAGTTCGTAAATATTGTAGCAGAGAGCACAATGTGCCAAAAATATCTGCCCTCACGGGCCGGACATGATTTTTCTTAATCACTCTTCATACAGATACGTTGGATTCGAATATATAATTATAATTCGGATATATAACATAACAAGTGAAACGCAGCATTGTACTATACGCTTCTGCCTACCCGTTTTAGAAAATACAGTTGTGATATTTGCCTTAAATATTCGACTAAACTTTTAGATTGCATTATTTATCTGACGAATATATAAACAATCTAAATCTCTAAACAGAATCACATTTGGATTATAAAATAAACAGCATAAGGGACTTGGCTGTTGGCGGGATTTCCCCGGACTTAGACGTGTACTTTCTCATTATTATTTAAGCATGAATCCTTTTATTATCCCACTATATCCTCTCACAGTGAAAAGGAATATTTTTAGGACCAACGTTAAATAAACATTTTAGGGCACCTTATATACAATTATGACACTCATCCGTGCGTTCCGAGATAGGTATTGTTTCAAGCAAAATATTGTATAATAAATTCGTTACCTTAATTGATATCTCCTCCTGTAAATTAACAAACAGTGTTTTGTAATGCAAGACTTGAATGTAAATCAGCCGGTGTAAATGTGACATTTCGTGACAACGCGCAATGTAAGCGATTTTGAACCTTATATTTAGGTATTAAGATTTAGGTAGAGTGACATCGTGAACTGCCACAAATGTAACTGAATTTCAGATAAGATCCAAGTAGTGAATTTAGTATGCCAGCGGCTCGCCTGTAATAAGAGATTTGTTAAAGTGGGTACAAGAAAGGTTCCAATGTATAGAATCCTGAAAGTAATCCAACTCGTTTCTTTTTTCACGATGGTAAAATCATAAAAAAGAGTTAGAACATTTTATTTCGTTATTATAGACGCCGTTTCGTTATTAATTTTCAATATAATTTCACAGAAATTTGTGTGAGGAAATGTAAATTTTTCACATAAATATATATTTAAGAAATCATATATGTTTAATGTAGGACACGTACAGCATCTGCTTTGTTCGGGATAGTAAAATAATTTTCTTTTAAATTTTCTTTTAATTTAATTTTCTTAAAATAATTTCTTTTTTCAACCTTAGCTTTTGTGTTCGTTAACTTAACCAAACTTCTGTTTATAAAAATATAAGATCTTATATCATCATCATCATTATCAGCCTATCTCAGACCACTGCTGGACATAGGCCTGCCCCAATGAGCGCCATCGAGCCCTGTCCTCGGCTAGGGTCGCATCCAGTATCTGCCTGCAGCCTTTCTCAGATCGTCATCCCACCGATCTTATATGAGTTTGTTAAATTGACTTTAACATCTGTACACAATCACAACTCTACATTGACTACATTAACAAATGCAGTATTAAAAAAAAGGTGTGTGTTTAAAAATAGACTTAAGCTTAAACGCGAAATTTAGGCGAACCATTTTGTACTTAGTTTCATTTTGCTGTACCGGCCATAAATTCTTGAACAAATTCATAACATTTGACCCAGATATACCTACTAGCTTAGACGACCTTTGAGCACGCTGGGAATTCAGCATAGGATATTTGTCTCCGGCGTCTGTGCAAACGTCTCGGCTGACGCTATACAGATTACTTTTGTAACTCGCAATCCCCGGCTTCAAATGCAACACACATTTCTGAGACATATCCAGATTGAGACAGCTGTTTCCTACAACGCATCTATTAACATTCTTACAAATACAACGTTTGACTTTACACAGTTTTTTTAGAAAAAAAAAACTATATTTTGACTATTTGTCTAAGTATAACTATAGGTCTAAAAAATGTTATTGTAAGATGTTGTTCGCACATATTGATAATTATTTTTCTTCCTTATGCTAACATTTCAAATATTTTAAGTTTCTAACAATTATTATGGAAGTACATGAATTTTAAAGAAGAAAGTGATTTATTATTTGCAGCATATTTAACGTTTTATAAAATATGATATTTTAAACTCACGGTGAAATTAAATTAATAGCAAGCAACATAAAAGCAATAAAACTAAAAAATTAAGTTACTCGAGTCGAATTCTAAATTCTAGGTAGATTCCTCTGCCTAGATCTTCGGGGA
>DWMG01000580.1:0-18631 GCA_018244855.1 Elbella merops
GAATACGGGTCTCCTCTCAAATTGAGAGGGTTAAGGCCATAGTCTGCCGCGCTGGCCAAGTGCGAGTTGGCAGACTTTTTATTATATGTATAGATGTAAATGTTCAACGAAGATACCTTTTGAAGGTCAATGAATAGAATAAACAATCGTTTGACTTAACATTACCCCATTTGTCGGGGCACCTAAGTTCCAAAGAACTACGCTGACCATTGGGGACAGTATCGGAATCCTAGGAGTTGACATATCGAATACTGTGCAGTACAGGAGTCATCTGGAGGGAAAAACTACATTAGCTACCAAATAGCTGGGCGTCCTAAACAGAGCGAGACGGTACTTCAATGCGGGGCTATTGCTGATGGTATACAAAGCCTCCGGCTTGGTGGGATGACGTTCTGCGAAAGACTGCAGGCAGATGCTGAATACGACAAGTCGAGGACAGGGTGTGATGGCGCTCATTGGGGGAGGCTTATGTCCAGCAGTGGATTGAAATAGGCTGACGATGATGGTGATGATCATCATCATCATCATCACTGTATGATACAATGATACACTTATGTGAAAACGTACATAAGCAAGTTTTTTTAATTGCATAATGGAAAGCCTCTCTTTATCATTCTGATCCAAATTAGTCTCTGAAAAGACGGCTTGCCCGTGAAAGTACCCTGCCCTACCTGCCCTACTTGCCCTAAAACCCCTTAGAGATTAAGCCGGATAAACAAACAGCCAGGCCAAAGTTTAATAAACGTGTATTAGTATTTTCGTAGTGTATAAAAGTTAATGAACTACGCCAGACAGACGTGTACTTATGACTTTATGAGCTTGAACAAGTTTTTTATAAAATCACGAACGTTCATTTCCAATTTTATTGTTATGGTGTTGAAAAAATGTTTTTTTTTACAACCGCAATAAATTAATAGAAGAACGAACGTTTGTTCCTCACAAGCGGCAGAATGTTTACAGCTCTCCCGTAAACTTGACGATAATACGGGCTTCATACTCGTAGCTTTGTTACGTTCGCGAGAGTAAAATTTCCGCTCATTGTCCTCGTTTCTAAACGTTATTTTCCCAGAGTGTTAAATGCGAAGTGTTGTCTCAGTGTGTGATCTATTTGCTGGCGAGCTTAGTCAGCCGCGTCGTCACACGTTTGCTCGTTAATGTGATGTGATGACAGTATGTGTATATTATATAATATAGTATTTATGTATATATTGTCGAGTACGGAGTACGTTGAGTATGAGTGTGCTGGCTGAGCTGAAGATTGAGCTCAGTGGGGAGCTATTGGAGAGGCATATGTCCAGAAGTGGACAGGAATAGGCTGATGATGGTGATTATGATGATGGAACATGTTAATAATATATGCATGTAATCTGACCATGTTTGATCAGTATTGTAATCGAAGTATAACCTAGCAGATAATATCTATTAAATCCGAGTTTCTCGATAACCGCGACTCGTCGGCGCGCGGCGAGCTCCCGGTACAGCACCTGCGCAAGCTATTGGTCTAACGGCTTCATAGGCACTATATTTGTATTCAATATAATCAATGACGTATCGTGTAGCTGGAACACAAACGCCCTATAATCTCGACGTTATAATAATGATATGGAGTATATAATATGTTTATACATAAATATATAAACGTGTATACCTAAGTATATACTATATAGCTCGTAGTATGGAATTATGTTCACTCTGCGTGTGTAATTGTGATTCGAGTTTTTAATGTAACGGTTGCTACAAAAGTGGCTGTAATGTTTATTAGCTAGTAACGTAGGTACGTACGAAAATCATGTGTAATGTCATCGTAAAAATCTGAGACGTGATAGTTCTGTAAGGTTTGGTGGACCTCAATCTACGAGCGACGTCTGTCTATGAAATAGAAAACATTTACACAACTACATATATTACCTGTGGGCCTACAGACAACTATACTGCAACGTGGAGGTGAATGAACAGCTACATCACTTGCTGCTTGGTTTATATACAAGTACCATATCTATTTGAGCGTTTTTTAATACTGGTAGTGCCATAATATCCTTATTCAACGAAAGAGCGCAACCTCGCACACACAGTTGGCGACGCGAGCGCCTACATTGCACCATTACTTTCCTTCGCACGACGTAGTTGACGTACGTACATGTATACGATTTTAGGAAACCCATTTGACTAGCGCGGGGTGAACAGTCAACAAAACCATCCGGTTTTATAACGGTGCACAATGTCTAACAGCGGAATGATAAAAGTTCCATGATAAATTGTGGTCAAACTAACAGCGGCGGGAAGGAAAGGTCTTTCTTATTATGCATTTCTTTCACGTAACTCTATCTGGGAAGTCTAACAAGTTAATAGCGAGAGCCGGTAACGAGACAAAATAAACTATGTACCTCGGGGTTCTCTCGAGGTTTAATTAGTGCAGCCAACGTTACCTAGCTCTGGTTTTGTTATATAAGCAAAGTAATAATTTCTTTTTTAATGATAAGTATTTCCCTACAGCCCGTACAAGTGTTATTTCATCTTGATGCTGCTGATGATGATGATGCTGGTTTTGGCGTTATTCCGCGACTTAGCGCATTTCAATAAATTGTGTCAAAGATTATATGCACTTCATGCGCGTAGGGAGAAGAAAAACAATGGTTTGGTTTAGTTTTGTTATTGAAATATCTAAAGGCTTCTTCAATTTTCTGAGTTGAATGGCAGGCTTTCATGGGACAGCAGTCAAGTGTAGTGAATATATAATTTGTTTAAACCTTTTATCGTGCCACCGTTGGACACGAGTTTCCTCTCATAATTAGAGGGTTATGGCCATAGTTGTGCCATGCTAGCCGAGTGCGGGTTGGCAACAATTATACGTAAGTATATGTATGAGGGAGCCGTCCAAATACGCACACATACATATGTACGTATGGATGCAGCCACGTCCGTGGTCACCGTGCCGCAACCTTTGCTAAAGTTCCAAGTGGCTCGCTTTGTATTGGTTGTGTTATCACTTATCACGTTCGTCGTTATACGTTGTGGTCCGACTCATGGAGTATGGTCATTCTGAACATATCTTAGTTGAAAATTTATTTATTATTACTATTTAATTGGCTGTCGGTTACGTATTATTCAATTAAAGTGATGATGGGACACGGCACATCTTTTTATTATATTTACCAATTGAATGTCGAAATATGTTAAAATATGTCTTTGTAAAAGCCGATTTTTGTTAAAACTACATAGTTGCACCACTTTTTTGTATAAAAAGTACTTCCCATCGTTGATCCAGTATTGATTAAACATTAGTCAAAACATTTTTTAATTCGCATATTTCGAACATATTTCTATTCTTATACATTCGGTCGTTATATGTATATTTTAGGCGGTAAACTTTTATATGGCCTTACAGTGCAAAACGCTTCAGTACTATAATAATGAAATAAAATGAACAAAAAAGGGTACTGAAATGTTTTGTCTTTGTAATGTAAATGTAATAAACAGAGGTTAGTTGAGTTTGCATATCGATTTGAGGGTAGACATAAATCTTACAAAGAGGTAGTCTCAATGATAAAATCAATATAGCATGTGTTTTGTTCCAGCATTGCCCGGAGGCGGCGCTAGTGTCTGCGCGCGTGTTGGCGGCGGAAGGCGCGCCGGCGACTCGCTCGGCATCTGGCGTGGAGCGGCGGCCTTCTGCTCCGCGTCCTCCACTCAACAAGCGAGGATCTGGATCTCTTTTATCACAGTCACCTCCACAGTCCAAGTAAGACTCTTCATATTGTGCATCATTAGCAATTAATCTTTGTTACTCTAACAAATCTAACCAAACTCAAAGGCCTACCTAAGTGTTGTTTAAGGCACCTAAAACTTAAAGTGTACTTCGAACCTCTGTATCCTATTATAAACTGGTAGTGCTTGTCTGGTCGTTCCGTAGTTAATCGATCTGACTGCTGATATGGGTGTTGTGGATTCTTTTAGCATCAAAGTTAAATAAATTGAATGTTCAAGTGGTTTGTGCTGCATCAGTGTGAAATTAAAATGTAAGTTGTATGTAAATATACGGGCTTGGTAATATATCATATCTTTGTTAGGTCGCTGATTGTCTATTTAGTCTGGGATGAGATGGTAGTGTGCGAAAATGTTTGAAGACATTATAGTTATTATTATTACCTGAGATAATAATGTAATAAGGTAGGCTCAGCCCTAACGTAACGTAAGTAGAACGTAAACCAGCAACGTGGGACACTGCTACACTTCTCCCCACACCTCCTCGGGGACTCCAGTTACATACAGGAGAATAAGTATTCCGTATTCACCTCTGAATGATCTTCGTATTTATGCAATTACACCATATTTTTAACTAATTTAGTATTGTACAGTTTCAAGACCAAGTTCGAATAGCCGGTACTAAATAATACTGACTGCACCGATCCATATTTTAATTGAACTTATGTACTTGTATATTAACAGTCTTATTCTTTCAGTCCTGTTAGCTTACGGCTTAATAACCTCAATAACCACTAATTGTAACTCAACTAATGGATACTAATAGGTGTCCTACATAATGATTCGAGATCAGCTGAAAATGAGCATGCGTGACATTGCTATGTGCTATCAGTTGGCTCGCTGCTGTGTTCATACATAGAAAGCAACCATAGTGTCGAAGAAGCGAGCAGTACGAGTATGTTCAAGGCGTATAACTCAACCGCGCTGCGCTGCTCGTACATGTTAGACATGAGGCTTGTTGTAGCTGACCAAAGTTTTTAATTTACCTGCATCTGATAAGGTTTCACGATCGGTGACCGCCAACAGTACGCCCTGACAGATGTTACATTAACAGTTATCGCGGCTCACTTCTCTACTGTTACGCAACATTTCTGGCGCTAACAATATCTTATTATATATTATTATGTACTTTTATATATTACCATCTAGGGTTTCTTTTAAAGAAAGTAACATCACGCCTATAATCGCTGAAAGGGTATTTAGAGCAGTGCAGTACACTCCCACGTTTCACCAGTTAAGTTTAGCACCCTACGAGTACTTTGAATAGGTGTTGAGTATGTCGTGAGACTGGCGGGCTTAATGTTAGGTAGATATTTTAACTATTCAGCCTGCGTGATGATTAAATAACTTTTAATACAGGTTCAGTTAACAACACATCTTATAAAAATAAATGAAATCGTTCGTATTATTATCGTTTAAGGTGGAACGGAGAAAGAAAAAAAGGAAGACGTAAGAATAATAACACGAATAAAACGCTGTGTTCAAAATGCTCCTTAAATTGCGCTAGGTTTTGTTGGGGTCAGATAAAAACTGAGGTTTGTCTGAGATACCTATAGCGTCTTTCTAATTCCTTAACAAGCCACAACTCACCAGTTAAAAGAGCGCGAGGTACGCAAGTTTAGGTCCCTTATTGGAAAGAAAGTGATGTGGTACAACAAACTAGTTGTATGAAGTTCTTTTGCAAGCGGAAACAAATTTTCGTAACAAGCAACTGGAAATTATTTTGTCAACTCAAAAGCTTGTTAAAACAACTGCATTCCGTGAAGGGTTCTATTGTTCTAGACATTTACAATAAACGAGATTGCTGCGCAGCGTGGTTCCAATTAAAAGTTATATTAATCGGTGCGCGCTGTAGTTTACCGTCCGTGTATTCTGTACCTATAGTTTGATCGATTTTCATTGGAACTAGTACCTATACTCGTATTTAGAACCCGAATAAACCAGTGACGTATGAATATATGTAATATAATATCATGCCTGTACTCGTATTTCCCGGAAGGGTGGGTAGGGGTAATTTTTCCGCGTTTCACCAGTTATGTTATCGAAAATTGTTAAATATTGCTAAATTCGTTTTACGGTCTATAAATGATAAATCTGACCTATCTGTTGTCTGTCTGTTTGTGTGTCTTGTGTCTTTGTGATTCGAATTTAAATGTTTATATCCTCGTACGTAGGTACCCCGATATTATATACAATTAGACTTGGTTACGATACCTTTCTACCGTACAAGCTTTGATATCAGGTCTAAACTTAAGAAGTCAACAAATATCCTCCGTCCAATTGTGTCATAAAATATGATATTTTCTGCCCGCCGAACTTTATCTGATGTGAAATGAAATCATAAATTTGTATAAGCGAGCGGCAGAGAATGAGGGTTGATTGGAACCTCGTCTAGCGCACAAATCAAATTGCGGCCCCGGACCGCCGGCAGCCGCCCGACTATTTGAGCAACTACTAATAAATCATTCTTGTCACTGTTGAAAATACTTATTTATATAATACGTACTTTTCACCGGGGTGTTTCAAAACGCAGTGTATGTAAAGGTGACGGGCGTTGGCACCCGGCGCTCATAAAATCACTAAATAGATTCATGTGTTAGGAATGCCTAGCGATAATCGGCATTCGCTGCCCTTCCGACATGCCCCGTAAAGAGACCTGGCTAGAGGTTTTAATCATAGCTATTATAATATGATTATTAATGTAAACGTAACTTCACGCCTTTAATCCGCGAAGAGGTAGGCAGAGGAATGCAGAACACTCCCACGTTTCACTGGTTACGTTTACGTCCCACTATGGAATAGGTGGTGAGCCATACCCATACAAATATCCAGACCCCGAACAACTACCTACTAGAAAATCTAAATTAGAAAATTTTGTAGTGTTCGTCCCGGGAATCGAACCCGGGACCTCCCGATCGGCAGTCGCACTTGCAACCAACACGACCAACGAGGCAGTCATGATTATTAATGTATTTATTTTTATAATACATTTTATTAAGCAATCCAACCGTACGCCGTATTACGGACCTATTTAGTTAGCACTTACATATACGAGTACAATAGGAAAAAAAATCCTGTGTTACTAATGAGTAATAAGAGTCCGTTAACATTTAATTTAACCACTCTACCATAATTCGCGCCCCTCACGCGTAGGTATTAGGTTAACTCGAGTGGAAGTTTTCAGTTGAAATTAAATGGCGAAAATTAATGCGACGGTGATGTCGCTCGGCTCGCACGAATCTCGTTTGAGACGAGAACACAAATATGTGTGTTGGTAATAAAAACACATTGTTTACGCGAGAACGTTAGAAGAGGGAACAGTTCGGGCGATTTTGTAGACGATCGTGCCGCTTCTACGACGCTGCACAAGATCTTAATTAAGTTAGGACGAGCTTGTGTCAGTGGTACCTACAAGCGCAGCGGGTGTAATTAAATAAAAAAGGTACGAAGCGACTGGAATCTATTAATTCTAAGTGCATCTACCATTCGTTTGCTTGCATTTATTGAAAACTAAATTATCCTTACGGATTTAATTTGCTCAGCGTTTTAATGTTGTCGTAGCTTTAATGTTGTCTCGAATTACTTTTAAATTTGTTTAACGATAATTTGTATAGCGGTGTCCGTGCCAATAACTCTATGAAGGACATTTCGTCGATTGTCAGTGAGAGCCTTAGGTTTTTTAACGATTCTACTTTACGAGATTGTTTTCGGTTTATGCTGTCTATGGGTACGTAAAATCACGACCGAAGTTATTGCCAATTCGACCTCTCGAAGGTAAAGTTGTTTTTCCTTCATCATAAAATCTGTTCATAATATCGCTTCAGCTGTAATCTTTATGGCCAGTTTATAACCAGTCGTAAAAGGGAATTACATTCTATTGAATTTTTATTTAAGGGTATTATTATTTTATTAAAGCATAGGAATGTCAGTAGGCATACTATTATACGAATCGTTCCATCCGAGCTGAATCTATGACCTTCACAAAGGTCAGTATCTATTTTGTCCATTGCATGTAGCATTCTCGAGACTGGCTCTTAACCGATTGTGGAAGTTAGAAGTGACTATTTACTGAACACTTGTTAAGGAGCTGAGATCGTGCAATGTTTTAGACAAACGATCTCGTATGTCGCCTCGGGTGTAATGGGATCAGCGTTTTTAACACTTTTGTTATTACAACCACTCTTATAGAGGGTACAGCGTTTCAAACAATGGTATATCTGCCTCGATAAAGGCTTACTAATTCATCTGCTACTATTTCTACATGTATATGTACCATTCTTTCGACGGACAATAGAGCGAACTTACAATTTGTTACTAGAATATTCGTGCTTCAGTGTAAGTGGTCGGAAGTCAGTCCATGTGGACATTCAAGGCGACCATCATAATACGCTGAAGTAGCAACAAGTGTGTGACTAGTCTCAAGTATCCAGAATGCTAACTACTAGTAACTATACAATCGTACTGACTAATTCAACAAGCGTTACAGATACACTTGTTACTTTACTTAATTCCGGTTATCTATTATGAACTAATTTAAATACATACCTATAAATTGTGCGGTCCTGTATTCAGAAATTCAAAAGATTTTACAACACATACGTGAAGGTTAACCCTACTATTTGTACTGAAATGTTTCCTTCGTGTCGTTTACATTGCTGACTTGAAAGCGCTTTTATAGTTCTATTATGTAGTTACCTGTCATGTCCTACAACTGCTAGCTGTGCACATTATTGGCCAAACACATTACCCCACCGGCGGACAGTGGAAACCTTTTAGATGCCCTATTCCACTTCTCTACTTAATGCGCAGTCACAGTTCAGCCCATCCCACGTTTATGTGGTATTCGTACGAGTGCTTTTATCGCCCTATTCCTCTCAGACATTTGAAACGTGCATTGTAAAGAGTTTTCAGCTTTAATAGGTCAATAACAGTTTCAGTAATGTAAATCCCTTGAGACATCGTTTCTATGTCGTAATTGTTTTTTTGGAATCGTTCGAGTTCGTTGTTTTTTGTAACAATATTTATTGCAATACTTTGCAGATACATTGTTTACATTTAAACATTACAAACACTTCTGCTCATCACACAGATATATTTATTAATTGTACGTGGGCATCGAACCCAGGACTCTCGGCACAGCAGTGAAGTTTCCTAAGCACTGAAAAAATAGGCCGGTATCTGGTGCACGTCGTAGTATATAATCTAGTAGCTAGTAGCTAGTATATAATCTAATGTTTGCTTTTCTATGGTTGCTTCCTAGGTACCTGTGGATCCGCATAGCGTTGTTCGAGCGTCAGCTGTCGAAGATCATTGAACATCTGGTCAATAACGCATCACGTTACTACGAACGCGACGCCTTAGTCGCTGACCCCGACTACGGAAGTATCCTCAGTTCCTTGCTGGTTGGCCCTTGCGCCTTGGAATATTCAAAGGCGAAAGCACCTGCTTGCTTCTGGACTGATCCGCCAGCTGACGAGCTGGTAAGCTGTATTATACTTTTGGATTCCAATAATCGTTGCACAAGTAATCACACACATGTGACAGGTTGTCGACATCGTCCAGAAACTTGAATTACAATACAATGCTAAGCAGCTCCTCGCGTGTTCTTGTACTTGCCGTTTAGTGAGAAGGTTAAGGAAATAGATTGGGAGTAACATTATTAATGCTTAATACTTTGATGATTTTTATTTCCTATGAAATTACACAACATTTTAGATCTAGTGATTATCAGATATTTTTCGTTTACAGCTAAATGGTTTTTGATGGTTTTGAGAGGATCTATGCTTCTTTCTTCAAATATTCATTTTCCAATATTTATACAGGTTCAAAGGCACCGTATGTCTGCCGGAACCACCACACCCCCTTCAGTGAGACGGCCAATTCTTAACTTTAGGAGGAGTCTGAATGCCTCATCTGACGAAAGCGGTTCTGTTAGTACAGGTATCAAAATTTTATTGATCATTGCTCCATCTTATAATATTAATTTACAAACGGACAGCTATAGTTACGGACTTGTCTGTAGCCGAGTTTTCAGTATTTACCGTCTTTATTATAGTGGACGTTTTGTACGTTAATCGTAGACTCGTAAAAATGTTCAACCCTTACGTATTGTATCGCGATTTGTTAAAAGTTTGTTAAATGTCATTACTTGTTTAGGTGCTGGAGCAACATCAGCGTCGAGTGCTAAGGACTATGTTGAAAGTTTGCACCAAAATTCCAGAGCAACTCTTCTGTATGGGAAAAATAATGTTAGAGTACAACCGGTGAGTTTCGAGAAGAATATCTTAAAAATTAACCATCTTCATTGCGTATCATCTGAAGTGCTAAAAGTGAACACGACCAAGTTCAATGATTTGATATTAAAATTGCTTAGACAGTAACTATTTTATTGTAGAAAGACGTGGAAGAACCAATGCCTGGATATTTGAGTCTCCACCAGACGGCAGCAGGTCTGGTCATCAAATGGACTCCGAACCAGCTTATGAACGGTTATGCAGAGAGCGAAGGCATCGACAAGAGGTAAAGTTTTGTTAATTCAAAGTGCGCATTCACTGCTCTATTATTTCTTCTAACACTTCTTGATTAGTGCGTTTGCTCGTTATTAAATCTGAAACTTCAACTTTGTTTATGTTGTTGTATTTCGTAAATTTAGCTTAATAGTCGGCTTTGTAGATGATAAGAATTGAGTTAGCATTCTCTTAAATTTCTTTGCACATTGTAGAGCTTACTTTCTTGTAGTTTGTTTCATTTGGAATTCGTTTAGAAACTTTATTCAACTGTAACTTTGTTGAAGTCAAGTTCTAAGTTACTTTCGGTTTTTTATCGTTTTGTTTATATTTTTGAGGTCATAAAGTTCTACAATTTGCCTATTTTTGCCAAAATGTCCACTGTAATTTTTAAAATTGTATATAATTTGCGATATTATCATAATATACATAAATAGCTTGACGACCTATTTTGTGTGCTTTAGTTGCATTGCTATATCTATTTCCATTACATGCAAAAGGTATAAGAAAAGTTCAGTTAATGGATGGCTGCAAACATTCGTACCGCTGCATTTTTTGTCAATTTAATGTGACGTTCACGTGAACTTTTCTTCTACTTAAAGTGCCTATTAGTTTGTGAATGTTGTGTAGCCTACTACGTTGTCACCTAGTGCATGCGTCTGCGTGCCCAAACAAGTGTATTCTGTGCAGCACCGATCCTTGCACGGTGTACAGACGCAACTGCGCCGGCCCTCTGTGTGTTGATTGGTATGTTGCGTGTATTGTGTTTTCTTTTAAATGGTTTTGTTTTATTTAGCTAGCCTTGTCTTTGTGGGTCAAATCTAGTCATTAAAATGTTACCCCGTCTTTCATGACCGATGGAACTGAAATTTGGCAAACATCTTGAGTTTTTAAATTTTCCTTGTGTTCTATGGCAGCTATTTTCATTTCCATATTATTTTAATCTCCTTCTCTTTCTCTTTTCTTTTTGAGATTAAATAATTATCCCTAGACAAAAAAAATCTCTCCTCTCTACTAGCCTAATCTAACCTAACTGGATACTTTTTGCAGCGTATACTGGGCAATGTCACTTCAGGTATGTCTATGGGAAGTGGTATACGTCCACGTGCACCGCTCTCAGGCCAGCGATGCGCTGATACTGGTTGGACAAGATGGCGTTCAGCGGCCACCTATACATTTTCCTAAAGGTAATTCTATTTATATTCCATTTCATGGCATTATTAACCTGAGCATATGGAAGAGCATTTCGCTCCCCACCACACGGACCCTGAAACTCGCGAACATCATCGGTGGATGGAAGACGCGTCAGGGATTTCATCAGTGGCCCGATATCGGGACCGGAGGAAGTGATATTTATATCACCCTCCGAAACCCGGAAAGCCGCCCTGCGCTTACCAAAGCGCAAGACGCTAGCCCCTGATGGCATCCCGAACATGTTGCTAGCTATGCTACCCAGGAGGGCCATGGTTGTAATGACCAGGCTCTTTAATGGCATACTCCGCACAGGCCACTTACCGAACATGTGGAAGTTAGGCAAGGTGATATAGTCCTCCCGAAGTCGGGACAAGATTGTCGTCTCCCGGCTAACTACCGTACCGTCACGCTGCTGCCTACTACAGCAAAGCTGTTCGAGCGGTTCGTGCTGAACCGACTGCGTCCGTCACTTACTACAAAGGACGAGTAGTTCGGCTTCCGCGCGGACCACTCAACTGAGCTACAACTGATGCGGGTGATCCACCACTTGACGAGAGAGCTCAACTACGAGCGGCACACGGTCGGAGTCTTCCTAGATATGGCAAAGGCCTTCGACGATGTCATATTGATCGTTCGTTGCGGATGCGCGCACAGGTGGAACACTCTGTCCGCCAATCGCCCAATGCGCGAGCGATGCTCCAACCAGTATTGACATCCAAGCTGCCGACTGATATTAAACTGCGGGTGTGCAAGACGTACGAGTATATCCGCTCACGGGTCACCTACGCGGCACCGGCATGGTACGCGCTGGTAATTAATTCGCAGCGCCGGCGCTACCGAGCACAGCAGAGTCTGGCCCTTCGAAAAACCTTGGGGGCGGGTAGCTATGTTAGGAACGACGTGCTGAAGCGCGACATATAATTGGAGCCTGTGGATGGGTTTGTGGCCCGGTTGGCGAGGAATATGTACGACCGACCCGACAATGGGCCCCATGCCCACCTCAGGGGCTTCGCGCCCTCGTACCCTCGTCCCCCTGAGGGCTGCCCGTTCTCGCAGTAGCTAGAGGGCCTGGATGACGATGATTAGCATCGATGGTCGGCGAGTGACGACCACAGACCACAACACCGTCTGACGACGGAGTGAGAGCACCGGGGAGTGGTTGACCCCTTGAGACTGCCCGCGTTAATTAAGTCCTCGAGGCCCGTAGCGCCGCGATGTATGAACGACTGTCCATTCATCCATGCCGAAACAAATAAAATTTATTTGTTTTTACAACGATGAGTATTTGAGATAAATAATAATTACTTATCGAGAAGACAAAACGTGAATTAAAAATTTGGTTAAATCTATATTAATATTGGACAGGTGGCCATCTTCTGTCGTTCCTGAGCAATCTTGAGACCGGGCTATTGCCACACGGTCAGTTAGATCCGCCGCTGTGGTCACAGAGAGGAACTGGAAAGGTAAACATTTCTTCTCGTCATAATTAAACTAATTAGCATCAAACCAAGTCTCTTATAGGGTAGACAGAGCGTTGAGTGTCAAACATCTCTACCTTTACAGACCTGATCTAATTCTGTTAAAGTCGTCACTTTCTTTGTCTATGCTCGCTAGTTTTAATACATTTTTTTTTCGAATTGCAATTTGCAATTGCTTTTAGTAACACATTTTTGACTGCCTCATTGATCGCGTGGCTGCAAGCGCGACTGCCGATCGGGAGGTCCTGGGTATAGCTTCCGGGTCGGGTACTATTGGATTTTACTAATTTAGAATTTCTAGTAGTGACTCGGAGTCTGGATTTGTGCCCGGTGTATGGCAATAGGCTCACCACCTATTCATGGTGGGACTTAAACGTAACTGGTGAAACGTGGAAGTGTACTACACGACTCTGCCTACCCCTTCGGGGATTACAGGCGTGATGTTACGATTAGGTTAGGCGTGTTGTTATGATTTTATATAGACTTCTATACATTAAAATGTTTTGCAGGTGTTTGGCCGCGGTAAAACGCGACGTCGTCCGATGCCCAGTCTCTGTGAGAGCGGTGAGACAGAGGAGCCTGAATGGGAGGACGTCGCTGGAGACTATGTTTTCCGAATCGTCAACAACGCGATTGGCGATCGAGAGGGTACTATTTTAAATCATAAATATTCATAACTGTTAAAGACATTTGTTCAAATTGACTGTTCAGAGGAAGTAATTACATATGTAATAAGAAAATCGTATTGAAACCTTCGGATTTATTCTGTTTTCCTTAAAGAAATCGTTTAACATCAAAGGGTATATATATAGCACAAAATTATTACCAGAAACAATCCAATTGTAGTGTGATAAATATCAGTGCGTAGTCCAGGAGCTATGCTGTCATAGTCCTTATATTGTACCGGGAAGTGATAGTAGTACCTAATGATTATAATCTCACGTATATCTCCAGCGATGCGTCATTCCCTGTTGGAGCGCGCGGTGGCCTCCCCCCCGCGCACCCCGCGCCGCCCGCTCGCCTCTACGTCCACCACCTCGTCGGACTCCTCCACCATGTCCGTCGACTGCCCGCCCTCGGCCGGCCTCAACGGACACCCGCCGGCCGCACCCACACCGCACCCGCTTATCGAACAGGTATTAATTACAATCATTTATATTGAATTGCATCTACCACATATTTTAGGATCTCTTGGTATATGTTTTTAGAAAGTAAGTCACATGTGTTATCCACTTATAAAAGGATTTATAAAACTTGGCGTCATGTATAATAAGAAGCACATTTCTGATAGCAATTATATCGACAAAGATACTAATCAGCTAATCATTAGTATCGATGTGTTAACTCGCTTCTACAGTCAGCGTCAATCGAGCTGGTGTGCAGCACGATGCGGCGACAGATCATCTCCCGCGCGTTCTACGGCTGGCTCGCCTACTGCCGCCATCTGTCTACTGTACGGACACACCTCAGTGGCCTCGTGCATCCTAATATTGTTCCTAGAGGTATGCGTCGTGTTGTCACTCATTCAAGCTAATGACTGTGGTTATATTCAAATTAAACTAGGTTAAACTTGCTTCCTCTGGTATGGAGTAGAGATTTCTAACAAGAAATCTGCTGATAAAAGACTTACGAGACAAAAATCTTAAATGCTTGCTAATCTGCTTCACAATGCAGATTTTCTTATACGATCTTCGATCAACGAAATTGAATGAATATGATCACCAGAGGGCACAGAAGACGGTCTAACGGAAGAAATTTGGAGAGCCATGACCGACGAGCGAGGGGCGGTGAACGACAAGGACGAAGTGTACAGGCTGGTGTACTACAGCGGCATACAGCATGAGATCAGGCGGGAGGTGTGGCCGTATCTGCTGGGATACTATACGTGAGATTTATTGATGACATAATTTTATAAGTTCATTTCAAGCTCACCTTATATTTATTGTTATTGTTGATACATTAATGTATGACAAGCCTTAAAGACAATGGATTAGTCACGCTTCGTTGTTGTTCGTTAATCAACGACTTTTCTTTTGGCGATATGTGAACTCATTGTTAGCGACGTTGAATAGGCTTCGGTGCTTGGTTATAATTAAACTTTAGATTAGCTAAATTGATATATCTTGATATAGTTTCCTATGTGTAAAGAAAAATGTAATCAGGCAAAATTAAGCCCAGCTTGAGTAGAATTAAATACAGCTATAATTTTAGTACTTAGGACAACATTCACAGTGATTAACGGAGTTCGTTATGAAAAACGTGTTATATTGTCTTATTTAAAACTAATTCGAATTTATAACGCAGATTTGGCTCAACGGCGGAAGAAAGATGCGAACAGGACGCAGCATACAGACGCCAGTACGAAACGACAATGTCCGAGTGGCTGTGCGTGGAAGCAATAGTTCGGCAAAAGGATCGTGAGGCCACTGCAGCCTCTATCGCTCGCCTAACAGAGGCCTCGGGAAGATCAAGACCAGAGGTTATTGAAACTGAGGTACATACATATAATTCTAAAGTATATATCGGAAAACATGTTAGTGGTCTAATTACTAAACATTATTTCATTTTTCAGGTATTTGAAGACGACTGCAGCGTAATATCTGACAATCCACCAATTGTCTCACCAGAACCTAGCGAGACCGATCAGAAGAAACTTGACGCGAAGCCAGTTCTTTCCCGAGCGCCAAGCATAGATGAAGTGGAAAATATAGAAATGGACTCGGAAGGAAAAACAAAAGATGACACTGAAGTCAACGGAGAGACTGAGACAAGTGATAGTAGGGATCATGTAGACTTAGACAGCTTGAAGGATTTAGACGACGACGATGACGAGATTTATTGTAAAAGTGTTATAGAAAACCCAGACTTAAGACGAGAGAGCATAGCTGAAATTAAAAGGATAGCGGAAGGTATTGTACAGAAGGGTGAAGGAAGAGGCCTACTGTGTAGTATTGATAGTGCTAATGCAAATTTGAATGGTAATGATACGAAAACAGACGATCCAAACGAAGTAAGTAGCAATCCGCCTGTCTCCCATCAGCAACACACTAGCGTGATTATAACGAACCCGTCGGTGGACTTGGCGCCATCAGGATCTCCCGCCTCCGGTGGAACCACTGGTGAGATTTTTTAATTCCTACGAGGATTTGATTTATTTTGAGAGGAAACAACTTTTCTTCCTTTTAAAGTTTTAGATTTGGTAACCGTTAACACATTGCGAGAGCAAAACTGATACATCTGGTACCTATTGGGATATCGTTATATCTAAATTGCGTTTTTAATCTGGCAATTGTAAATTAGATTTTACTGACTTGAAGTACACCGTAACCTATTATAGTCAAGAAGCGAATCTTCTGGACGTTATATTTTCCAGCAAATGTGAGTCCAGCCCGCAGCCCGCTGGGCGTGGTCCGCGAGGAGTCCCAGTCGGGCGGCGCGTCGTTCGACACGCTGGAGCCGAGCGACGCGCGGCCCGACACGCGCTCCAACTGCGTCTCGCCCGCCAGCTCCAACGGGGGGGTCTACTCTGTAAGCTTTTATTGACTTCCATGAGCACATTATGTAAACGTTATACAAAGTTTTTGACGTTATAGAAAAATGCTGGAAGGCTTTGTCTTTAGTCATACTTTATTTGTTAGTTCAAATCTTCCTGGTTGTGATACAGTTGCTGATCGAAAACAAGTTGTTAAGTTAGACAGGACCGGCCGTGATCGACTATTCGATGACACTTAGTGACAAATTTTCACGAACGCTTCCATGTTTCAAAGGACACATTAAGCAGTCGATCCTGCTTATTATCATTCGGCCATAATCTTTTAATTACATCGGAAACCTAAAAATCAGTTTGCAACCATCCGGCATCCTTAGGAACTGTAACTCTTCTAAAACTATTATTAATAAACTTATTATTCATAGTATTGTATTTTAGCACTGTTTGTGATTAGATATATTGGCAGAAATTAGCAGATCTGCAAAAAGATCCGCCTGTGATCAGCTGTGTGCACTAAGTCGTGTGCAGTCGTTAAGTAGATTAGTGTAAAATTATTAAAAGTCTGATGGGTATATATGTACAATTGTTTTTTAGAATGAGCTGGTAGAGAGCTTCGCTTTAAATCTGCATCGTATCGAGAAGGACGTGCAGAGGTGCGACAGAAACTATCCGTTCTTCAACGATGAAAACTTGGACAAATTGAGGAATATTATGTGCACGTAAGTTTTTACCGATTTATTGTTCAGTAATTACCTTTTGTAAGTCAGCGTCTTAGAAGTTACTTTATTAGAGCATATGATAATAAAAGAGATGATCGTAAGACTCATGTAGACGAATATAAGATCACGAGTGGTATTTCATTATGTTGAGTCGTCTTGCTTTCCGTCTATATGTTACTTAATTTTTTTTTAATAAGCTGGCCATTCCGTTTAGGTTTGTAATTTGTATGGTGATAATGTGTGTCGGCAGGTACGTGTGGGAGCACCTGGAGACGGGCTACATGCAGGGCATGTGCGACCTGGCGGCGCCGCTGCTGGTGACGGTGCGCGAGGAGGCGGCGGCGCACGCGCTGTTCGCGCGGCTCATGGCGCGCGCGCGCGACAACTTCCCCTCCGGACACGCCATGGACGCGCACTTCGCCGACATGAGGCAACTCTCGCTCGCACACCGCACACCGACACACAACTACATACCACTCAAACCACCGCCGACCTTTTAACTTGCTGTCTCTCCCGGGCCATTACGTACTTTTTGAACTAGATGATGATAGCAATGGCACCATCGAGAGTATCTTAGTTTAGTCCGTAGCCCCTATAACCTGTATCTCTCCCAAGGTACAGGGTCCCTTTTGAGGACCCCCTTCTTTCTTTCTCTACGTAACAGAGATATGTTGCGAAAACGATGACTAGAAATGAGCAACTTGTACGCTTTCTAATAAACACTGTACTTAATGCAATGTATGTATATGTATTCATTGATCTCCAAGTGACTTGCATGTCCGTATGTTCTCGTTGTTTAGAATGTCAAATTAAACCGCAACAAATTTTTCTCCCAGGTCCCTAATTCAAATTCTGGACTGCGAGTTGTATGAGCTGATGCACGCGCACGGAGACTACACTCATTTCTATTTCTGCTACCGTTGGTTCCTGCTGGACTTCAAGAGGGAATTACTGTATCATGACGTAAGTATACGTGGAGGTTCATTGACTTTATTGTCGTTATTAGTTTTTTTACCTTTAAATTGTCTTTTGGATCTGAAATCACCTGTGAACTTTTGGTCTTATCCCAAGACAAGAGATGCGCCTAAAGAAGTTCGTAAACAACAAGTAATCCTACCAGCTCTATGGAAAACTAGAAGTATTTTGTCTTTCCACTCGCGATCATTTAAAATGTTTCATGTTTAGTTTAGCATACCCACTACTTGTTACCCGTAACGTCGGGCTCATTGCGCATCTGTAACACAAACATATTGTCTACGTATTTTCTAAGTATTGTTAGAAAGGCAGAACGAATTTCGATTCAGTATAGTGTTTCAAAACTAATTTATAAATGACGTCTTTACGCATTTTTAAAACCTTACCTTTCTTTTTACCTTTCATTTCACTTATATAAAATTTCGAACAGCTGACGGTATGTTCGTTGATGATTATTTGTGGTTGTTCGAAGGTTTTCTCCGCATGGGAGTTGATATGGGCGGCGAG
>DWMG01000581.1:0-18628 GCA_018244855.1 Elbella merops
CACATTTTGAGTTGATATGATCGCAAATGACTGATGAATAATTATTATATCAATATTCTAACTATAATAACGCAGGTCTTTTTAGGATTTGTCCCAAATGCTCCATAATGTATATCGACTCCAATGGTATTTACAAAATATTGGGTTAAAAAATGACTTCAAAAGATCGGTCTTGTCGATCTCCGTTGTTATATTTAGACAACAGTCCTTAAAACTTGTCGTTTTTCATACGTTGCTAAAACTTCAAACACCTGGTGCGTCCACTTACCCTAATCCAAACTGAAACGGTTCAATTTCTTGCAATCCAGGTGCTTGCAAGAAGATCCGCGTATTCAGCAGCGGGACTTTCATAAGTCGCAGCGAAATTAATCAAGGTAAGGCGTAAAAGATTTTAAACTGGTTAAATTGGCTTAAAATCGTGCTTGCTCAAAGCATAGCTGGCTCACGTTTTTAAGATTACGTGAATCCGAGCTCGCCAAAAAACTGTGCAAGGTTTTGGTTAATACTGAAAAATATTAAAGTAAAAATGCGCTACAATTAAACTTTGTTTCTCAGTTTTCGCGTAACTAAAGTTCCATGCGTACAGTCCGAACAAATTTATCAACATTACGGAGGAAGCACGGTAATATTTTTTTCCGCAAAACACAAAGATCTTGCCTCCTCCACCTTGAAGGAGTATCCTAGAGCCTCCAATTTTGTTTGAGTATGGGATTTGAAAGGATTCATCAAAGGAATCACAGTTGCGATATTAGAATTGAGAGTCTTAATTACTTTTACCGCTCTCACCTGGTAAAATTAGGAAAGGCAGCATGACTAGCAGTAGACAAGTTAAAAAAGGACATTTTCTACATTTTAAGGATATTTCCTTTTTATAATCTGTACTGCGAATAAATCGTGTGTAAGCAGCACAAATAAAGACTGAACGAGCGACAAATTAAAAAAAGCTGAACTGTTTTCTCATCTCCTTTCTTTATCCTGCACCGCGTACGGACAGTGCGTAAGCTTCACAAACAAGGACCGAACGAAATCCAGGTCACGGGCGTACATATAGCTTTACTTTGCGCTTACATTTGCAAGTATGTACATAGATAATTCGCAATGATTCTTTTATGATACAAACGAGCTGAGAATTAAATTTGTTGTGAGGGAAATGAGTAAAGTTTAAAAAAAAAGTATAATTTGTGTTTGTTAAAAAAGTTGCCGTGCTCGTTTCGTGAACGTAATGAATATTGTTAATTAATATACATATATATTTACAAAGATAATGAGATGTTTTAATTAGAAAAATTTTTTCGACTTCTTAATATTCTTATTAGTGTTCGGAACGGAGAGCGGCTCTCGTTATTTTTCACGAAATGGAACATCTTTCACGAACTCCGACACGAATTATTTTTATATGAACATAATTATAGAGCTTGGAATTTTAGATCTAATAACGAATGTAAGATGAGAGAGAGAGTGAGAGAGAGCGTGTAGTTATTGATATAGCAAAATGAGTTTTCTGGCCAAACAGTGTTGAGAAACTGGATCAACATGGTTCTTTATTGATCCGGCGTGATCCGTTCGAGGGTTTCAACGAAAGGGAATATTGCAATCTTGATCACTAGCAACGTAGCCGTTCGCTACAAAACATCAGCAAAATTTACGACTAATGTTACTTTTAACAATGAATAAAAAGAAATAGATCACCTGAATCCCTTGGACGTCCTGTCTTATTTTGAGAAAAAATACCCGTGTGTGGATGAAATAATGAAATGATAAAAGGATTTATAAAAACTTAACAGATAACCAATAAAAACTACCATAGTAGAAGTTTAAGAAAAGGCGAAAGAGAATGTAGGATATTTGTTCCTTTCGGGTCAGATTTTCTTAAGTTTTATTTGAAATCCAAATTCCAATGTTGTACAAGAAAACTTAGCCTTTTTTATACTTTGAAACTTACTCTCTTTTGAACTCCATTTATCCTTATTAATTGTTCTATTCAAAAAGGTTATTTGTTGTTGTTGAATGAAATTTAATCTAAAAATTTTAATTTTAATAGGAGCACGTAGAGGTTTTAAGGATAGTATCCACTTGGCACCCCGTTCCCTCTGGCGTGACGATATAAATAAATTTTATTAACACACTTAATTTAGCCGGGACTGGTAAAATACATGTTGTGCCATATTACATTTACTTATTTTAAATGGCGCTTTTAATTTAATGACATCTCATAAAGCTAAGCGGACACATCGATCAGTTTCAAAAAGGGTTTGAAAATAGATGCGATGTTCTAAATATCTCTCAAAAAGTGTCCTAATCCTGCCGAAAGCTTTAGTGGCTGGGCGCACCATGATTTTGTAAAATTTCTGGACATACTTATAATTAACTTTTTTATGTAATTATTTATGCGTTTTATAAAGAGTTACTGCGAAACTGTACAATTGGTTTTTTTTTTACGTTTTTACTATAATAATTATTTATCAATCTTACTTATATATAAAAACTGTGAATACTGTGAATGATGATTTTTGATGACGTAATTTTTTCTCTCTGTATGTTAACACTGAAGGTAATTTTACCTTAAAATACCTTCCGTTTACCGTAACTTACTATTTCCGTAAATTACCTTCAATTTTAACATAGTTTCGAGTCATCGTTGTAATTCCTTTGTTTAAAAAAACAACAATAAATTAAGAGCACAATAAAATAAAACAATATTTGGTAAATTTCCATTCATTCGTCGTTTCATTGCCATATTTTTTTCAAATTATTATTTCAGAATTAACTAAAAACTAAAATATATATATTCATGATTTCTTTATTTGATTCAATAATCCGTTACATAGCAAGAAATAACGAAAAAAAAAACAAATTACGTACCGATCTTCTTCAGCCTATAAATAAACACCATTTTCTTTTGCGCCTTATCTTCTATCTTTTAGGATAGTCCTAGCAAATGCGTGACTTTAAGCAACCGCAGTCATAAGTCCGCGTGGAGTGCACTATTTCCAGCGCGGAGTGCGCTTGTTCGTTTTAGTCCGGAGCTGAGTGTACGTCGAGATGTGAAATTATACACCGGTTTGAAGTTAGAATTTATGGTGTATTTAAGATGTTGTGTTGTACTTGAGATCCTTCATAGGATTTATTGGGCGTTTTATTGGCGTTTCGTGTTTGACTCGTTTGGTTCGCTATGATCTATTAACGGTGGATTAATAAGAATTAGTTTATATTTCGATTGTCTTGTGATTCGTGTAATATTACAAACATACATCTGAATCCAATTTTGTATATTCCGCTTCCGCCCATAGACCTCCGCTACCGATCTCGACCAGGACTGTACGAATAGGTTGGAGTTAGAGTTAATTAGTATAGACTGTATGAGTTGTTGGGAGATTTGTACATTCAACCCCAATTATATAGTGTAACGGATGCGGTCGCGAAAATCTCTAACAAACGGTCATCCATGCATTGGTTCACCGTGTTCGATGTACCGCAACGAAACGTATTACGACAGTAAACATCTCCCCGCGATTACATTGTCTTAGATGTTAGCTAAATGTTTTCCTCTGTATGGGCGCACGGCCGAATTCAATTCTCCCTTTGCCCGAGGCCGAAAGCTTTGTTGTTACAGAGATATTATGTTATAAGAAAACTGTATGAGATTTTGCTATTGTAACTAAGTTCGGAACGTGTTATTATGTGTACGAGCGCATACTTTTATACGGGAACGAATATTTGGTAATGGTAAAAGGAAATCTAAACATGAAATAACAAAATGAAAATAATTTGTGTATGTACATAAAAATGAATGTTTGTCCGGTAGGCTAGACTATCCAATCGGTTGTGGCCTTTCAATACAATCGGGTACTGAAATAGTCCACACACAAATGAATTATGTAGTAGTTATTTTAATAAGGAATTACATGTTGCTTTAAAGATTCTATAACACTCACGCTTTTATAACATTTTTTTCAATACTATTACACGGGTGGGAAAATTAAGTTTACCAAAAGCCAGATCAGTCAAATGCAAAAATAAAAAGCACAAGAATTTATTTACATATTAATTATACAATTAGACGCTTAATATATTTGAAGCGATCAAACAGTGCAACTCATATCCCTTGTATTTTGACTAGAAATTATTACTATTGTGACTTATACACAAAACTTAGAAATAATAAAGGAAACCAATGTTTCCATCCGCTTGATTCACTGTAATATAATATGATTACAATAGACATTAGAGGCGTAACAAATAATTTCATAATACATGTTTATTTACTGTATAGAAATATTGTATATTATGTTGTATTATAACAAGCAGTATTGTTTTCAATATCGGTGAAATAATAACAGAATGCGCCTTAACAAAAGTTCCGCTACTCGACAACAGATGGCGTTATGAGTAGCGCCAATCCTAAAGCTCGAAAATCAACTCAAAGAAATAAAATTCGGCAGCCGTAATTAAATTTCCCTTTGAATAAGAGCAAAATCAAATAACCTAAAAGAAAAATTCCTTGTAATTTGAAATTAAGGCCTTTGGATAAAATATTATATTCATAAGTAGGTTATACTCGAGAAATACTGAGAATATGTTATTATGTAATTTCGCAACTTAGTAATAAGAAAGGTAAGTTAGTTACAAGAAACGCTATTCATAAGAAACGAAATTCCACAAGCATTATGATATTACAAAACACATTATGTCTTTCACTTAACACTTCTTATGGATCTAAAGCAAATTAAACTTAGCGCTAAATAAATATATTAATGAAGGTAAATTATTATTAGGTCAAAAACTGTTAGCATAGTTATAACTATATAGAAAAATACGCCTACTTTTCTTTGTAGTAATAATCTTAGAACAATAATTAATCATATTGTGCAAACAATCTATGGTCAAGTTACAATGAAAAAAAAATAACAAAATAAACATCTAACACAATTTATCAAAATATTCACCATTGCGATGATACGTCGTTTCAAATCGATCGAATTTGATATCGATCAGAAAAAAATTTAAATTATGATTGTACTAGACAACTGTTCGTTGGAACGATTGTGCAAATATGGGTTAGACCGCTTGTGTATGCGCGTGTGTCCACACACAGACTCATAACACGCCCAAGAACAGCGTGAAGCGATGACATTTAAGCTTTCGTTAATAATGAAAGTTGTATTCACACGCTGTTCAATTGGTCAGTGCTTAATTTATCAGTACACAGAATTTATAATGAAGAAAATTCAAAAAAAGATTGATCGAGGTGATTCTCGTTCGATACACTTCGATATAAAGTTATATGTAGATTTAAAATGGGAGATAAAGATAATTTTATCTCCAAACTAGTTAAGTTGTTAAATCGTGTCGTAGTCGTTTCGGGTGGACACGTTCGATCAATCAAATGCAATGATAAAATCTATAGAGCATCAGTAACTGTTTGCTTTAGTTGGTGTTTTTTTAAGACTTCTTATGTAGTTATTGTAGTTCATAGATATAGTATTATGTATAAGTACGAGAGAATTTGTAGGTTTTAATAAAGTATCTACAGCTAATAATAATAATAATAATATACATCATTTGACCAGTCCCCACGAGATAGGCTGATAGCACCGACTGCTAATTACCTCTCCATCCTTATAGACCTGACGTGTACTTCTTATTCTGTTTCTCCCGTAAGTGGCCCGGCGTTATTGTATAATAACAGTGATAGAGTCATCGAGCTTTATAATAGATAATAAAGATCAGATTAGAAGATTATATCAGATAATAAAGAATTTATAAAGCAAGATAAGTATAAATTTTAATTTAATGGACTGTTAAATTAAACAGAAAAATACATGTATCGCTTACAACATTCAAAACATTAATCATGGTACTGGAAAAGCGCACAAGAAAGTACAAATTTAAACAGGTATCACAATAGTATCACGGATTCAGACAACATAAAAGATACGAATCTCGACGAAAAGAAGATCAAAAGCTTATTATCGCAAAGTTTAAGAGTAAAGCGACTTAAGTGTGAGACGGACGAACAAAGATATATTCACGAACGTAACAAAAAATATAACTTATTTCGAAATGTGTTAGCGACTGTGTCGTTATAACCGTGAGACAAGTTTAATATTTTATTTATTGGTAACTTCTAAATAAATAAAAAAGACAATTGTAATTTAAACAAAAAACATAATTTTGTATTTTTAAATTGTTTCCGAATATAATTATGGTAATAAACATGTAACAATAATCTTATTATTATTATTAAGAAATGTATTCATTAATTTTTTTTAAGTAAAATAAAACGTTTCTATATTTAAATAAAATAAAAGCCATATATTCCTTTTAACTTATTTTATGGGGTTTAAATTATTTATTTATTTATAAATTTTATAGGTTTAAATTATTTTATAAAATAAATATTAATCCTATTATAACCATGAGAAGTTTTTATTACGTTAGTTCTACGTAAAACAAACTATACCTCCCTCGATATTAATTACACAGAAAATAGAAAAATGAGTGTTTTCTATTTTAACTTTTTTCAAAATGAATTAGCAACTAATTTTATGCTATTATTATTAAAAGACGTTTTATTAATTTATTTTTTCTTCATAAAACCAAACTATACCGGTACCATGAAGATTTTTCATGTTTTTATTTTTATTCTATTTTATGACGCTTTCACATTAATCGGAGGAACTATTGAAATCTCAGTTACCTATGATTTTTTTTTATATTAAAATAACACTTATCAGTAACATTTAATACATAATGATTTTTTTTCTCTTTCTTGGAAGGATTTTTAAATCATACCACCACCTCGTTCACGCAATACAACATTATAACCAAACACACTGAGAAGTGGGAATAGAAAAATCGTATCTTTGTCCATGGCTTCCGGAATCGAACCGATGTAAAGCCAAACGCAGTATGTGTACCAATATCACAACATGATTTAATTTATTTTTACTTACTACTAACGTCGACACATTTAAACTTACGGTTGAAGGATAGTTCGTGATCGAAGATCACGTTCATATAATTCTTTCCGCTACGCTATTGAACTCTACTTATCGAGAAAAAAAATCTAATTGAAAATATCGGAATGTTCTATGTTGGCCGACTTTTTTTAGTACAAGCAACGGTCTTTCAAACAAGTTTTTATCCTGTTGTTCCTGCTGTCCCTGCTGTATATAGCTGTTTATGTAATAGTCGAATCACGAGCTCTACTTAATTCCTGGCTTTTACCAACGCATTGGTTTGGTTTATGTGTGCTGTCGAAGTATATGGACTGAAAGCCAAAATTAATGTCAGATTTCACATATTCACACACGACTGTTGATCGAAAATAAATGCATAAGCGATGTTGCTATTACACTCTAGGTTGAAAACCTGTCAGTACATGTAGAGCTGTTATGTGAATTGAATTATATATATAAATGTAGAGTATTATATATTATTTATTATTACTTTTGAATACGTAACTTCGAGCTGGTACAGTTTAATTTATTTGGTTTAACAAATCTCATTATATAAGTAAGCATCCATTACCTGTTCAATTTTTCCCTTGAAGCCGCAGTTAAAGTTAAAAGTTCTCACGTAATATTCGCTAAAGCGTGTAAAGTATGCCAAACCGCATTTGACCATCATGGCCCATTATGGCCTTCTCGTTCTAAGGGAGAACCGTGTCTAACAGTGGCACGAAATAAGTTAATGAGGTTGACGAATTAAAATTATTTGCATAATTTTGTGTTCCTCAAATGACCTTCTAGAAATAATATTTTCATGTAATCTTCTCTCCATGAGATCGTCTTTATTGAGCAAATATCATCTTTGATGTGTGTAGCAGAAAACGCTGTAGAAATCGTTGCAATAATAAATGAAAGTATTTTTAGAACTCTACATACCAAAAAAAAAAACGCACCATCACGCCTGTGATCATCGTAGGGGTAGGCAGAAGTTTAAAATAGCCCCGCGTCAAAGTTGATGAAAATCGTCTCAGCTATTTCAATGTGATATTCTAATAGACGGACAGCCGTTACCGTTAACCACATTAGTATTTATATTATCAGTACAGAATTCACAAACACGTAGGTACTTTTAAAAGTTATTTAATAATTGAGCCCACAATAACCTGGCGCACAGGGTTTATAAATTTTCCATTAAAGTTAAACATGTAAGACTGCTAATTCAGATACGTGGGTAGGCGTGCCCGTGAAAATTTAAATCTCCCACGACAAAAGCGAGGCAAGATTTTATTAGGAGCGAGAGAGAAGAAAGGATTATACCGGGCAAGAGGCATGATAAGTGCACGGTACAAACTTAATCCGCAACAAAGGAATTAATTAATAATTCATAAAATATTCACGTAAGAATTAGGGGAGCGCGTATAATTACCATTACGTGTATGTATTAATGATGAAACTAGATAGAAGCAGAGTATGTATGTAAAAATGAGATATTTGGTTCTCGATGTTCTCTGCCCAATAATAATTCGTGTATTATATCATAAAACTTGTATGACGTACAGTAGTGGTGTGACGATTATAGTGAAATATGTTTTTTTAACAGATAAAAAAAGCCATTAAAATAAATAAGTCATAATAAATGCGAATGATACTAAATGTTGGCCGTGTACTAAGAACGATAGGATGTGTTAAACAATAAACGATACACTCGGCTCATGCATAGCTATGAGAAATTTTTTTATAGCCATCCTCGTCAGTTTTAAGCCCGCGAGAGCCCCAGCAGAGTATTTCATTAAGGGTGGTTAAAATACCTGCCGTAGACCGGATGGTAACTAAAACGGTGGCTAATATTATCCCGAGTCGTTTAGTGAACATGTTTCACGTCGCTCACCTTTCGAGTAGGAAATTTGACAAAATGTGGTATTAAAATAACAACCAAAAATTTTACGTTGTAGGTACACGTAATATTTTAAATTTATTCGCTTTTTACAAATTTTCCTCTGCTTATAAATCGATGGTTATTTATTTGCATTAAATAAAAAAAAAGAATTATAATTTATACAAAAATATCAAACATTTTTCTAAGGATAAATTATATTTTCGATCACTAATTCTCCACTCATTATTAATATTATTGACAGGTGTAACGGTGTTTTTTTTTTTCAAACACATACATGCATGAGTAGAATATTATTATTATTCTAATCATTTAAATATCTCGTGTTGATTTTTAAAATTATACAGTAGCGTGTTTTTTATGGAGACGGAATAAATTATGTTATTGATCAGATATTATTTTTTTACCGTTTGCCAAATAACCAAATATACCAGTTCGATGTATGATAAATGGTATAATAAATGGTCACCGTTGTCTACGGGATAATTTTTCCATATATTGATGAATATGAAGACATTAAAGATAAATATATTTTTTAAGTTTTTGACTGTGAGTATTCTTATATTATAGTTAAAAATTAAAGATTTGTTAGTATACTGAAATAAAATATACATAACAAAAATATATTTTTTTTATTTACAACAAGGATAGAAATTTTAATTCTTTTACTTTTCGTTGCAAATATCTTTATCTATACATAGATACATATTAACGATAATAATGATTTAAATATAATATTTAAATAAAAATATACATTCACAATGATTATAACTCTCATTAAAGGTTTAGAGAAAATTATTGATGCTGTTGATATCATCCTCATTAACTGATCACCATCCTTACTTTCAAACGTATCATTAAACCCGCGGTGTGGTCCGAACGAAGACATCATTATAATATACACCATAGATTTAACTAATGGACTACTAATTGACATAAAACGGGGTTCGGTATCATATTCATTTGTGACACGTAAATAGAATTTATATATGTACGTATATTCCACAGTTAACATCGTCGAATTTAATAGAACTACAGGGGTGCTCGAGTTTGGTACGAACTATGTGATATTCGTGATCGAGTTAATAACGCTTTACAACGGAACTGTTCTATCACTTTTCGTAAAACCGAATGGCGTTCTTTTATAACGTTACTAAATTAAAAAAACTGAGATGTTTTTTCCAATTACTTTTTTCGCGATTTTTAAATTTAATTTCCCTCGAAATTGTCGATGTCAGCTTTTTTAAATATAATTAAAATTGCGTTTCATATAATAGACAGAAAACATTTTTATTTTCCTTATTTAAAAACATTCGTACGTTCCAGATACTTTTTAAATATAACGTGATAATCACATCTAATTATAAATATTTATACGATTCAGTGTAACAGTTTAACATTAAAGAAATGGTTGCCTCCATTTGTTTTTATTTTGTAATTTCAATATTTCAAAAATCTAACTTTCAATTACAATTTATTATTTTATTATTAAAAACACTCATTATTTTAACGCACGGCGTTTAAAAAACTTTTCAGTTATATAATAAACTCTTTGATCAGAACAAAACAGATATTCTCCATTTCGCGTCGAGAACTTTTACGGCATTGTCGTCGTAGATTTAAAATTCTCAAAAGAGTTTAACATTGACAATGATTTACAACCCTCGAATTAGATATAAATAGATTACTTTCGAACTCTACGCGTGTTCATTGAAGATGTTATTACATTTTTAGCTCTACATAAGAGCGATCTATCATTGCCTCGCTCTCTATAATTCCGTAATTACTCAAGACGCAAACCAGGAAATTTACTCATAAATATATGTACATACAAGATAACCCCTACAGAGATAATTTCACGGAACACTTGATTATACGCAAGATATACAAAGCGTACACTCACCTAAAACTACCAATATGAAGCACAAACTAATGTACAAGACCATCAGGAATCTTTGGTAACTAATAAACTAATGCATATATCACACAGAAAAACGACAATCATCTACGCGGTTGCCGATAACTTATATCACAGTACACATCACTAACTACACGTTTTTGGCCGCACTGCGATCCCATCAGACCATCACTATTACCAGCACATATTTTTTGTAGCCGAGTGCATTCGGACCACAACTTTTTTTACCGACTCCCCAACTTAAACTTTTGGTCATCGTATGCGTTCAAAACTTAGATTCGCGTCAATTAAGTTACCCATCACCGTTTGTGGCACAAGTGAGTCAGTGCACAAGTTTTTCTTTCGACGGGAGTTCACTTTGAATTGTTTAAATGTTGTATTGCACGATAGTTACGCGGGAGCGACCGGCACAGGTCTCACCCTCGCGACGGTCGGGACGCAACTGGCGTGAAGTTCTTTCGGATTGGTGAAGAATCAAGAATGCGCGGCGCATGGTTGCCTCACCGGCCACGCTCGGCTGATAAACCGGCTAAAATACAGTGCCATATCAACGAACCGTCCCTAGTACGGACGGGGGTTATTTAAAACGGCCGGTTAATATAACCAGATAGACAGTCGTGCATTGTCAGTGTTGTCGCCCTCGTACTTGGCCGCTTTCGTTCGAGAATATGTAGGTTCGTATTGTCGAAACGCATTCGGAATACAATTTTCGTTTCCTGTCCCTTTCTCGCGTGTATTCAAAAAAACACACCCGGGCAATGGTTTCCTTGCTCTACACGAACACCACTAATACGGTTAGGAGAGAAAAGTTTTATACATTCCACGCGGCACGATTTTTTCACGTTTTCAATACCGCAACTAAAATACTTCGTACATTACTTCCGGGCACAATGTACGAGCACAAAGTCAGTTAACATTGTCAGTGAACTCGATGTAATTATTAAAATTACCGCATTGCTTTCATAATCATTACGGACATTTCTAAAAGGCTTTTAAATTATATACCGTATATAGCAAAACATTTATTCATACCCTTAAATATCTTTTGCGTTCAATTAGTAAATCTTATCGACTCTACATTCTCAATTTCGATGATACGCGTAAGTTTGAAAAACCCTTTGTACATTTGGACATGCTACAAATAATGATAGGAACTTTGTAGAGTTATTCAATTAACTTAGAGGTAACGTTCTGATGTTAGCCCTTATTCTTAGAATACAAAGGTAGAGAAGATACAAATAAATAATATGTATAAAGTGTCATGACATACCCGTACGAATATTATTTTTCTTGACGCAATAACTTTTGTTTCATTGTAAGTTTTTTTTAATTGACGCATCCATGATTCTGCTCTATTTATACCTATTAATCAATACTATAATTTAATAAATCCTATACAATCATATATCGCAGTATCGAACAGGAAATGATTCACAATCGTTTGTTATCAGGACACGACGACGATAGATATTGTTGATAGCCAAAATAGTATACCGAAATAGCGACATACGAGTAGGTTAGTCACATTACACCGACTCCTTCCTTACATTTATAATATTCTAAGTAACTTATATAACAGGAATGCCTATCGGCTCACGCTGTAACAAAGCCGGTTCGTAGTCTCTACGTACCTAGAGCAAGTAGCTGTGTTGTCGAAGATTAATGTTGTTTGGTATGATTTGTTGTTGTAATAATATTTTGAGGTAATTTTATGTAACGGAGCCCTGAAATATGTTGTAGTATTACATAGTTGTAACGATGTATAACTATGTTGATGGCGATAGCTTTTGGTGGATAAATCGTCTCTTTATAAATATAGGTGTACTTTGTAATTAAATGTGACTTGTTACAACGGTGAAGGAAAACATCATTATCATTAGCATAACTTGCATATTTTAGATTCTCCTTAATGTTCTTTATGATGTGCCCATCCGCACTTGGATAGCGTGGTAGGCCATGGCCTTACAACTTCTCATTGTAAGAGGACACCCGACTTCAACAGTGGTCCGATAAAAGAGGTGACGATGATGATGATGAATTTCGATAGAACTAGTTATATCGCATGCCCAGCGTGGAGATTACGGGCATAAACCCCCTTTTGGATAGGTCTATGTCCAACAGTGGACTGAGATAGGCTGATGATGACGAGTTATATTCACTTGTAAGAAACTCCAGGTATAGATAGCTAATAGTGATAGTAAAGACATAGGCAGAGACAATAAAGCCTCGAAATTAGTCATGTCCCGAGGGACTGCAAGACATCTGCTATATCTCGTTTTTAGATCTCTGGTGGTCAGTGAACACACACACGGTTTTGTTGCTTTACTGAGATCGATATTTGCTTTTAAATTATAGAAGATTTACATGTAGAGGACATTGTAGATAAGCTTTTAAACATTAAAATTAAAAAGCAAAGTAAGAAGAAGACACTAGTTATAATCTGTAAATATGTAACTGTAAGTAAACTTTCACTATAATTATTGAAACACATTATTTAATCAAAAATATATAAATATATAGATTTAGCTCTAAATGTCAATCAAAACGTTTTGTAGAGCCGATATAGAGAATGAAAGAATTTTGTTCGCTGCTTGGTCAAGCATGTCCGCGGCTATTTCTAACCTCCTCTGTTAACATGAGTCTGGTTAAGGTTTAGTCAACAGCGCAGTCATAAACAAAATAAAAACTTAACGACTAACAACTTTCCGAATCTTGGAATAACAAAAATCACACAGAAGTTTCAAAACATCGAAACCCACCCCCATGCGGTGACAAAACAAAACACAAAAAAACAAACCGAACCCGAATCTGTCGTTAAGTTAAAAACTTTAACTCGAAAACCATTAGGGTCTGACCACTTAAAAAAAATGCAAAAAGATATTCGAACTTGAATGCTGTGTTAAAATGGTCGTATTTTCGAAAGACGTAGAGCCGAAAATGATAGTGAGTTAGAGTTGAAAAAAAAGAAGAAAAGAGAACATGTAACTGATATACATTAGACGAAAAAGGAGGATTTTAGTATTGCCGTGGACATAAATTTGGCAAACGACGGGTCAAATGCTCAGATTGGCCACGATATATTTGCTTCGGGTTATGTTGCAAATAGATGCAATAGTCGTAGGGTTGCCATGTTGCCATCATTGTAATATGACACGCTGACAAATAACGAAAAAACATCCAATTGATATCCGGACATGGTTTTTTTTTGTTTTTTTTTTTATTTTCAATTTTAATAAAAAGCTTTTCTAATTCTTATCTTTTATTCTAACGCGGACTGAGGTAAACCAGTTATAAAAATATTTAATTTAATAAAACAACAAAATTTTACCCACTTGTTGATTTGCGCAGAAATCTAAATGAACTCTACACAATCTTTAGTCTCTTACTAACTTTTTAAAGGTTTTAAGGTATTCTATGTTGACTTTTGAAAAATGTCAACAGATACGATTTAGTTATGGTACATGGAACCGTAACAGACAATTATATGTATATATTATTTATTTCATTAATAACATTTATTATCTAACCACAGCATAACTATACCTCAATAGAAATAGACGTGATAATATTCATTTACTTCGTTAATACATTTTTCATTATGTAGTTAAGTAAAACTTATTAAATTTTGCCCTTCAGAGAAGGCTTTATGTTTGAGAGATATTCGAAACAACGGAACAGATTGCAACCTTACTACGCAGAGGCGAGCATTTGGGATCTAAGCTTTCGGTTCGATGGGTCTGAATGCGCTGTCCCTTTCTGGACAGCCTATATTCCTGATGACAGAAAGAGATGCACGATTGACCGTGATACATTCGCCTTGGGATCGAGGCTTCCAACAGTTGTATGGGGAACGAGTATTTATAACTATGTATTTATTGTTAATAAAGTTCTCAGGTTAAATGTATCCGTTTATGTGTTATTTTGAAAAAAAATGGTAAAGAAGAGAAATGAAGAATTACGTTCAGGTTACATAACAATTAAACGTGAGCTGTTTAGATGTTACATTTGTAGTGGAGAAACGTGGTGCACTATGATTTGTAAATGCTACAATTTTTCTATAAATTATCTCTTTTATCATCATGATCATCATTATCAGGCTACTCCCGTCCACTGCTGGACATAGGCCGTAATTACAAATTAGGACATTATTATCTTTTTACGAATTACTAATCAAAAGAAAAAAGAAATGTCGCATTACTGGACAAGCAGCATTTAAAATTACAAGCGGACTGTATGCGATTTCGGTCATACAAAAATAATAATTTGAATTATTACTTTAATCGAGTAATGAATACTTTCTGTCAACTATCATAAATATACGCTTACGGAAATCCATTAATTGGCATATAATTTATCAATAATTGTTTTATAGATACATCTGATATTTATATGTAAGGAAACAAGGCTGATATCGATTTGGATTGTACATCCATCGTCTGTAAGTGCTTCTATATATTTGACTTTGACAGCCCCCTCAGTTAATATAACGGATCAGGGGCGTAATCCATTAATTTATTCCATAACAAATCAATTGGTTACCGTTATCACCGTTTTACTGCAAATTAATGGTAATCCATAATTCCAATATATATAGGGTGTGGCTAATGGTTTATAGAGGGTGTGGTAAAATTGTTCGTGCAGCGAGTTTTTTAAGTTTCATGCCGCCTTGGATAACGCTGTTGAAAATGCATAGCGTTGCGTTATTTGACTAGAAGTACAGGACTCGATTCCGATTGGATGCAAAGTTTAAAATATGAATAGCGTTTTTTTTAATATTAAATCCGGTACCAAGGTGAAAATAAACCTTTAGACACAAGTCACCTCTCTGGAAAAATATAGTTAAAGCTACAGTCTATAACACTGGGCAAGTTCAGGTTGCCAAACTTTACAGGGCCCAAACAAAGTTGTGGAAAACTTCAAGGCTTTTTACCGTTATTTTTAGTTAGCCCTAAAAGCTCAGACAATATCGTAAGATATACATATTTACGTGTTAGAAATCCGAACCAGGGAGGCTCTAAAAGCTAAGCTAATCGCAATTGCACAGGGTCCTTTACATTACATTTACGATTTAATTAAAAATACCGAAATATCGTCGCTTTTATTTAAACGTCTTTTAAAGCGTTGTCATGGTAATACAGCAACGCGAACAGACCAATCAAAAAGGTGCATAAATTATGGTGTAGTTCTTCAACGAACGCTCCAGCAAAGTACGTATTTAATATGTGTTGTGTATAATTTAAAACTTGTAAAGAATATTCTAATATATATTATTTAAAAGAACTTATTTTATATATTATGAAACGTTCAGTTAGTTATAAACGTTATTTGTGTACCATTCTTGACAATAATCAATAATAATAAGTCAAATACTTACTGATGGAGGGGTCAACATTTACCAAAAAATTTCAAACATGTACGAAAAGAGCGATGAATTTATAAAAAGCACCACTGGTTTATAAGGATAAAGATATATTTTGGCATTCAGTGCTCTCTGCATATCACGTAAGGGAACCGGCGAAACGGTAGGTACAATATTAATAAAATATGAATCACTCGCCTTAATACCATAGCCCAACACGTAATGAATATAAGATATGATCAAAAATAATATATTAAAACTTGTGACAATAGGGTTTCTGTTACGAATATTTATAATAGAGCGGGAATAATATCTGGCGTACCTACGTAATTTTCTTTTATTTGTTAGATTTGTTTTTACCGTGTATCATTGTGTAAATTTAATGGAAAATAGATTCCAAAAACTATATAGAAAAGATTCGATTCAATGTGGAACAAATAAAAAATAAGATTCAACCGAAGACAGAACTAGAAAATATATTTTGGAAATGCCTACGCTGCTATAGTCTACGACAACAGGCCTTAAGAAAGTGGCACAGATAGATTTTTAATTCTTCTTTTAGTGGACTCAAAACAGATGAAAATATCTGATGTATCAAAAAAAGTTGGGAATTTTCAATTGAACATCACGTCATATTCCTTGCAACATGGACAGAGAGCATCGAGTGTCAAATATATTTATAGTCTTAGATGTATAACTATGCATAGTATTCTGTAGTGATAATTTCAAAGTTAAGACGTTTTAAACTACGATTGATACATTTAAGCAAATATTTTTTCAAGCGAAGTCGCCTCTAATCTTTTGAAATATTTTACGAAGTTCGCGCAAAAGGGTTGCACTGAACTCAGGTAGGAACTTAGTACTGTTTGTCTTCAAAATAGCTGTCACAGTCCACTGTCAGAACTTTACATAAAGCGCATTATACAATGATACACATATTATAGGCGCTTGAATACTCCACGTAGAGTTTAATGTCTACTCATCAAAGACGCCTGATTGTTAAAATAATAAACGAATAACTAAGTGTAATTCTAAAATTAAACCGACTCAAAAACTCAATTCAAAAGTCAGTATTCAATCGTATGTTTAGAGTCTAACGTCTCTACCGTCCGCACTCGTTACAATAAGACGCGCGGCAGAGGTGGACTGTTCTTTATTTTGGTTGATAAATAATTCTAAATTAACCTAAAAACTCCGAAGCGTATCGATCGCTGTTAATGCGAAATGATTTCACGAGCCCAAAACAAATTTTCTACAAATATTCCACGGGGGCTCTACTAAACCGCTGATGGAGATTAAAAATAGAGTCTATTCTATTCGTTTGGTTTTTTGTTTCGCGTCATAAAAACCTCATTGAAAAGCAACAATGGCAGGCAGGTAGAGGAGTAGGTCCGTCGCGCCAATCTAATTGAATATCCGCAGCAATGTGATATTTTAACGTGCATAAAATTAACTTTGGTCACGGTAGAGACGGGTAGAGTTTTCTATGCTTATAACGTCCCGGCAGAGTCGTTGACTTCGGAAGTTACGTGTTTTTTTTTTCTTCATAGTTTCGTTTTTTCTTTCTGTACGGTCATAGCAGAAGGCCGTCGATGAAAACAATTACGATTTAATTCATTGTTAAATTCCTGTACAGAAAAATAACAGAAATACCACAATTTACGTTTAGACATTGTCATTGTAATAAACTTTATTTAGGTATCGGGCGAGTTGAGTGATAGTAAGATAATCCATTGAAGTAACGTCAGTCCTGTTTTCTGTTCACAAATGATAAAAGGTTTAGGTGGATACAAAACAAAACATTATCGCTATTTGGAGTCAAAAGCGCGGTAACAAATATTACGAACTCAATCCTGTAAGACTGATTCGATCGTTGGAATCCTATTTGATCCGAATAAAGTTACGCAGGTGAGGAAAAAACTTAAGTTTATTGTACACAGTCTTGGCTAAAGAATGAAAAAAATAACGTGCTCATTCTAAATAAAAAATCAGTTTTGTAGAGCAGAGAGTAATATAGAGAATAATGAAGAGTGACAAATGTAGACATGGCACCTTAGGTTTGTAAGGAAAGGTCCCTGACTACCCCATAAAGAACCTGCCATGACAACATAATATACATAATAATTATTATTGTTATCTGATATATGTACATACATACATAAATTTGTGAGCTTAACGAGACATCACAATTGTTCTACTTAGAGACATTGGGAATTGCATGTAATATTATGATACAATTTGAAGGAAGTGGTTTATTCGGTATGTGTGTATAAAATACACAGCACAACAACTAATTTAGTAAGGATAGAAACGCAGTTATTTTTGCATTTACCAGATTATACATTAATGAAACTACTTTATTTCCGTCGATATCAAAAATTCCCGGCCGGCATTTTTCTAAAGATATTTGGACGTTCGGTTCACGTGGAATTTAATCAACAGATAAATAACGTTTCACTCCGATGTGATCTAATGAAAATGCGAAACAATACGATATCGCACTG
>DWMG01000582.1:0-18619 GCA_018244855.1 Elbella merops
CTGCTCTAGTGAAATCGGGTTGTGTAACTATAATTATTTACTATTCATCTTATAATTATTTATTATTATATCACCACGCCAAGCCCTTGCAGGGTAAGCAGAGAGCACTGTGACTCAAATATTTCAATCCGTTAGAAAGTGATGTGCTTTTTCTAGTTTTCAGTTTCTCGACTCCGGTTTTCTAATACTTGTAATCTAATACGTCTAAACCAGACGATATGCTGACATCTATGTATAAGATCAGTTGATGAAACAGTTTCTTACAGATCAGATTATTACTGTTATTAATGATTAATTCTACTTTTTTTTAAATTGTTATATAAAATAAAAAACAAATATTAAATGCTGCCTAAACATAATGACATGGCTATTTGAGTACTCCGGTCAACCTGCCTGAATCACCAGTCTAATCTATCCGTAGTAATCTAAATCGGATTTCCTTCTGATATTCTACAGCGGGCTCTAGGAAACATCCGCATAGCTTAGTGATAAGACGCGATAAGATTAGTGACATACTAGTAATTACATGTAATTATTTAATTTTTGTATTGCTGTATACAATAAGCGTCCACGCAGATAAAAGGTTCTTTTCGATGTGTCGCAGGTTTGTTTATATATTAATACAAACGTGTAGAAAGACATTGATGGATATAGACGCAGAACGTCAGGTCTGTAGGGCTATGTATGTATATCTCACTTTATTCTGCCTAACACATAAAGAACGATGTAATTATAAGAAAAACATAAATTAATAAATAATATTAATGCTTCAGAGGTGTATCTAATGATGAGACGATTCGTACATATACATAGTTACAGTACATATTTACAATTGTGTAATGTACATGGTCATTTGAACAATATATTTTTCGTTTTAAATAAATTCTAAAAAGGCAAAAGGAAATGAGACTGATGGTAAAATAATCCAAGTTTCAATACAAAGCGTCGAACGGTAACAATTAAACAAGGAAACGATAGTTTTTAAATAAGTTACATTTTAGGCGTATTTCTCGGAAAAATCATTTTTATATCCAATTCTAAATTTTGCGAGCGCCGTTGCATACGGATGTAACTTTTTACATATAAGTAGTACAATGCAAGTTTTAAAATAATTCGATGATTGTATACTGAGCGGCACAAAATTCTTTTTAGTAAGTAGATATTTTAGTAAATTTATTTTAATTTATTATTGCTTTTAATACATCGCTAGGATGTACAGGATTAAACGTTATACGTTTCTTAGTGTTTTCCACAACATTAATTTTATTTAAGCTTTGATAAGCAAATGTAATTTCTCTAAGGCGTGTGAAGCCGCGCGCTTGACCAGCGTGGTACACTAGGGTCTTAACACTCCCATTCTGAGAGAAGACTCGTGTTACAACAGTGGCGCGATAAAAGGTTTGATAAAAATAGCAAATGTATTGTAGTATGCAACATATTTATAATATATGTTATCAGTAATCTAGGTTTGATTGGTAGTTGTCGAAACTCTTTACTATGTGAAATAATACTAAATGTTAATGCCTGACAATGAGTCACGATGTACATAACTTCGTAATCATCGACTAGTCCCCTGACATTGTTTAGATAATCATTATCGTAAATCATCGTATCGTGATTTAATAATTTTGTGGCAACCGTTTTTTTACGTTCTACTGTTAGACAGTTGAGTGTTTCAAGTTTTCAACTTAGGGCTGGAATATACATCAGCAGGCCATTCTAACAGGGATTGGTACAGACAGGAATATATTATTTTGTGTTAAAAAGATTTCTTGTTTTTTAATGCTTTGTATTAGTATTGTACTGAAATGGTTAAAAGTCGATGAATTATCCCAAAAATTGCGCATTTATTTTTATAGGTTTTAATATTAAATACGCGTTTTTTTAATAATAGCAACACATTAATTTGTACGAATTTTGTATGGTGTTTTTGAGTATAGTTCTTATTTCCAAGCCGTCAGATAACCTCAAAATGAATAATAAAATAAATTGAGTATTTGTTAACGGTACATTTTATCACAAACTTGTACAATAACCACAATGAAACACGCGTTCCATATTTTTCAGGTTAAAATATTTTAAAAAATTGCAATACGCTGTGTAGGTATTAGATATTTGAGATGCAAAGACGGTGCCTCAAACATGGGATTTTGAGTACATGTACATATATGGATCGATTCTCATTTTCGGATACATCCTACGCATGTCTGCGAGACAAAGGATTCGCAGGATGATTTCTACCTAATATTTTGGCTTATACCTCATTGGGTTCCTTTTTGTGACGAACCCTTTGTTTAGAAAATTAAACCCAATTGAGACTGAAAAAACCGTTCATATTTTGTCTCAATTTAATCCCAAGAAGCTCCTATTTATTGTAACCGGATCTTTCGCATAACTTTCATCGTATTATCTGTTCTCTATAATTTATTAATAAGATATTCTTATTTTTAAGGGCTAATTTTAATGCCCAGTGGGCGACTGAAATAATATCTTTAAACAAATGTCTGTGTCCTATATAGGTATATTAGTATAGAATTTATATAAAATGCTATAAAAATCCACTCTGGCTTCACATAGACTTTACATAAAATATTAGTCGAATACAACACGATTTAATTACAAATGCATGTTATTGATTTTAATTTATTAACAACTATCGGCAAAAGATAATTAATTATAATACTTGGACGTTCATAAAAAATGACATTGACGTCTGCTTCACGGGTTCTACCACCACAATGGATATTTTATAGTATTTATGTACGGAACGTACAGCATAGGTATACTTGTGTGGACGTTCATTCTTACAATAGAATATACGTGTTGAGCGCTGTGAGGTGCGTTTATAATGCTGTCGCTTATCGCGAAACGGCCGAGCGTAATGAGCGAAAGAGACGGACAGATGCGCGGGGGACGCGCCGTATGAAATGATAAAAGCAATAGTTGAACTGAACGAAAATTCAGTTCGAAAAGAAACTTGTGCGTGGTAATGTGTTGCGCTGTCCGTCAACAATGAACGTCGTTATAAAATGTGACTGAGATATTGAATGAGTGTTTGAATATAGGTTTAATGTTTTAAATTATTGCGTTTATATTAATCTGAATAATAAATAGGTGCGTGCGAAGAACTGAACCGCGAAAGGTGACGTGGACGCGGCGCGTCCAAGGATTAAAAGCTTATTGCGACCAAAATTAAACAGGAAAAAACTTTCTTTGTGATCTGAACATGTAGTTAGGGGTCGTAACATTAGACGTTATGATCTGTGACAATCTATTTTGTAATGCTCAACGCGTGATCGTCGAAAATTCTCGAAAAAACGTTGAGTAGAATACTTCACAGTTTATCATTAAACTGTTGTTCATTAGTGCCGGATTAAGTGTTCTTAACTAAATTATGGTTGTTACGAAAGTCGATAACATGGCTTCATACTCCACATTTACGGGAAAACCGAAAATTTTCTTTCCTAAGAAGGTAAGGTGACAAGTTCCTGTTGTTTACAAACAAAGCTTTTTATATTAAGAGTCCTATAATGGTTTTGTTATATAGTAAAAGGATGTGATTCACGTTTTAAAGATCTTATTTAATGTTAAAGACTGAATAAAATTAAGTTTTATGAACATAAAGATCTTTTATTGACTTTCAATATTTGTGTAGGTGAATGTGAAGCCGAAAATTGTTTTTAAGACATGAATGTTTATCTCGCGTTGGTATTTTAAATAACCTACGACTTTGGATAAAATTTTATTACAGAGAACTCTTCCTACTTACGTCTTCAGTTTTTACGTCAACGCCTCTTGAAATATAAATAATATTAAAAACCTTACTAGGTAGTTGAAAGACAATGAAAATATATTAACTAGTTCTTTGATCGATGTAAGAAAAACGATTGACAGGCAACGTACTAATAAGGCATTAGACACCGAAGATGGCAGTAAATAATGAACTAGTGTGCTCAACGACTCCGCAAGTCGACTGCTTAGAGATCAATTAACGCAGGCCATATTGGAAAAATATATAAATTACCGCGAACTCACATAAATATCATTTGTAAATATTTATTCTTTAATTGCCTCATTTCAAAATTCGAAGGATATTTGTTCAATCTCTTATGTGTAATATTAACGTAATTATTAATGAAGGAAATTGAACTACGACGACAAAAGTTATATTAATTATATAAAATTTGAATTGAAAATTATTAGTATTTAAAAATTGATTAATGTTCAAATTAAAGATATGTGATTTTGTTCATATAGGTATGTCATTATATAAAAAAAGCGGTCTAAATGAAACAAAAAATGTTTAAATTCTAGGATAATATTCGCAAAGTGGCTTGTTTATACATGTCTGTATTTTCATAAAGGCTAGGACTAAATCGAAAAATCATTTCTTTATTCATTTTAGCACCAGAATTAGCATACAAAATATATTTATGTTATATACGAGATATAAAATATTTATTGCTCAATTTAGCATCATACATAATACATATGTATTTACCTGTGTACGCTTTTTTATTATAAACTTTCTATTCATATATTTTCCAGTAGAGATTTAACGACCAAAGCAAGATTTAAAGATAATACAGACCTTACATATTTACCTACGTACATATATTACATTTTAAATGCTCTTCGGTATGTACATTAAGGCATTAAGTAAATTAAGGCGATGCGGAACAAAGTGGTTCAACGTTTAAATCTGTATTTCTGAAGGTTAGATGAATCCTTTAAGCTGATTGAAAATACTTCTGAAATGGACCAACGACTGATATGAAATAACAACTCTAATCCTTTGTATCGGATTTCTTCTGAAAAGTGAAACAGTAATAATAAAGATAAAATTTATTTTGGGATAAAACGTTCACGGACGCCTGAGCAGAGCCTAGATACTAATAATCAAGCAACCGATAAACATAAAATGTATATATTTAAATAAACGCTTCAAAAACATATGTGCTCAAAACGCCAACATTTGCCCTGGGCGTGAATCGAAATTACAACCTCGGAGTCAAAAGTCAAGGTCGCTAACCACTACACTAATAAGGCATTCAAAGGAAATGCCACTAGATGTCAATTATTTAAGAGCTTCTCAAAATAATCGTATAATGGACAAGTGCCGCGTGCCACGAAGTACAGACACCATACTGGATGCTTAATGTAATAAGTCCGCCTTTTGTATCTATCATTTTTATTTTTTACATGAAAAAAGAACAACAAAAACAATACCTGAAGTGAACAATTCGTATTATCTCGATGTTATAAGTTCCTGGAAAGTTTCGGCGATCGTACCTTCATGTATGCTGCACAAAAGAACTTTCCTTGAAAGTCGATATCATTTAGTATATCTCCTGGCGTTCTTAATGTCTAAAGCATATTGTTTGATAACGTTCAGTTAGTCTGACTGTCAAATTAATTACGTTAAAGAAATAGATACATGAAACAATTTATTTATATATTTTTATCCCTATATTTGCGTTATACAATCATAATAATTATCAGCCCGTTTGTGTCCACTACTGATCGACAGACCTTACCAATAACACGCCATTGAGATCGATCTTCATCTCTTCGTCCCCAATGACTACCTACAACTTTGCGTATATCGTCACTCTACTAACAAAATTATTTAATTCTGTGTAATATTATGACAGTGATCTTATCTGAAATATTTATGTTCGCTGAATTTCACGCGTACGTTAGAGCTTCTGTTCAGACAATATTGTCTCAGCGTATGTACCGTGTGATTCAGTTAAGAAACACACCGTTCCACTTAGTCCGACCTACTTCAGAAATATTCGCACCTCAACCTTGGCGGGATTCTGTGAAATGGCTGCAAGCCATTTGTAGGTTTCAGCTAAACGGCAGCGACATTGTGCGCTCGTGAATGTTTGTTCTGATGTAATCCCCATCCGTCCATCCAACCGCCTACGATCACAGCGGGCCTCGCTCACCGGAGCGGGCGCGAATTGCATCTCGCGAACATTTCGTTTTCACTGCTATCGTATTCACACGCACCAGTCGTGTTCACTCTCGAATATAACGTATGTTGAACAAGGTCCTCTGTGCAATATCAGTGACCTACAAATGCGTTGGGTCCGCATCGAAAATGCAGATTTGTATTGAAACACGGTGCAATAAAGGCGAGATTCGTGAATCACGCAATCAGGTTAAAGGGTAGGCTCGTTCCCACATCTGGTCGGTTGTGAACGACAAATGAATTTAAACCTTGTTGTTGTAATGGAAAGGCGGCCATTTATTCTATATACGTTTTCCTTTGATTTCGCCGCGCGTCTGATAAGGAACCACTGCGCATTCACTGAACACATTACATTACAATGTGCAGTTTCACTGTTTATACCGCAAATTTGTTACGTACCTACCCGCAATGTTGTTTTGCCCTAAACAGGTCAGGGTTCTTGATAGGATTATTAACTGCGAGAAAACAAGTCACTAAACTCGACGCTTAGAAGGTTAAACTTATAATTATAACTCAAGCTATGACATAATTTCTATATTGTAAAAGGTGTTAGATTGAATATTGAGAGAGATGAATTATGACCACATAAATGTGTAGTAGATATTGAAACATTAGTGCATCTTTTGTGGGCAGTTTAGTTATGTACAAGGAATATTGCCCGCTCATCTCATTTAATTAGAACACTCAAAGAAGAGAACAACTTGGTAGTAACAAAGAGAAACAGGGAAGCATGAATGAATGAATGAATGAACATTTTTAGTCTTTATTTATCATAATTACCGGTATATACTATTAATATGTCTCTTTAGTGTCTAAAGTCCATTCAAACATAAACAAATTATCTCCAATAAAAAATAATTACCAATTATTGACCTATATATATGCACCCCAAAAAGATAATAAACACGTATTGACTAATTATTGCATTAACAAACATGTACCAACGCTATTTTATTTAATAACCCAATTGGTAATTCATTAATTTTTATATTTAATCAAATCAAATTATTGATTAAATCTAGGTGATTTATTTATTATTATCAACGGCTTAGTTGTTTTAAACATTAGAGTGCATTGTATTTTGTGATATAAAGATGATAAGCACTAAAGAAACTTGAATATTTGATATGTAAGTTCTGTTTGGGACATTTTTGATATATTGACGTACTAAGAATATAAGGCTAAGTTAACAAAAGAAACGAAAAAATAAAATTAATAACAGAAAACCTTCATGCTGGACATAGATCCTGAGAGGGGCGCCGCCCTCGCCGCCGCCGCCATGCGCGGCATGCGGGTCGCCATGCGGAAAATATGGAGATGAAAATTTATTTTATTCACAAAATATCATCTTGTGAATAGAATCAATTTATTTAAACGGTTATTTACAAATATTTTTATGAAAGGTTCAAATTATTTTGTACACAATTTGTTTTCACGACTGAAAAAACAACGTAGTAATCTATAAATAAATATAAGTAAAGGATTATGACAATACGTTCAATACTCTGATGTTCTTCTGTGATTTCTCGATTCTATTGAATCAATCATAGTATGTCATCACACGAATCACCGACGAGAGATTTCTTTAGAATTCATCTGCATATATCATTCACACAATAAACTCCATTAATGCCATCAAGATTGTAATGCGATAATCAATCAGCGCGGGCGCCACGCGCAGTCAATGGGTCAATTTAGATATACGACTGTCGTTAAAAATTACTTCAACTAGGTCACGGACATAACTTTGTGTGAATAAAAGTTCACTTACGTCATCTTACAAGGTGTTCGTACATCGTCATTGAGTTTGAACGAGGGTGAAAAGTGTTAGGGAGATGTGTTTAACTGCTGTTTGATATTTTAAATGCGTTGTTAATTTTTTTCGAAACAATGACAGTTATGGTTTATTTTTGTACGTTTTATTAGTTTTAGTTTGCTGTTGTTAATAAAGGGTAGAGTTATTTAATGCCAAGTGCGTTTTGTAGCAGTCAAATTATGTGTTCATAAGAATTTGTGATAGGTGCCAATCTTGAATTATTGAAATTACATTATTAATTAAGTACTTTAGTACTCGACCTACATTCACATTCATGAAAAATCACAAATTTATATAAAAAATCTTAACCTACAATTAAAGTCAGGATATATCAATTATTGAGACATCCCCAAAAATGTGACTTGTAGGTATTATTCACAACTTTTTGCCCGCACACGGGTTGAATGGCCAGTGCATTCCTGGCGCGCCGCGAACAATAAGGGAATCGTCGGGACGAAAGAATGCTGTATGGAATGCTCTGGCTATCTTCCTGTACCATACTTTTTGGCTGATTTTGTAACATGTATAGATCGCTGAGTAATCCTCTGATATTTAGAGATAGTACTTTCGGTTATGATACACCTATGAGTATGTCACTGTGTATATATATCTAATAAACGAGGGAGGATTTTAAATTAGTAGTTTGTAAAAATAAATGTATAAAATTTTTGTTTTATATAAGACTAAAGACTTTAACTAACTATTAATGCTATCTAAGTAAATAAGCAGCGTAATATGCAAAACGATATAATCACTTTGTTCTAAATTAAATGTACAACATATACCCCTTAAAAGGTTGTGTAAGTCATACAATTGTGACTCAAAAAAATCCAACATTAATAAAATAAGCTATTCCGAACTTTTTGTCCGCGTTGGGTGTCGTCGTCCGGTTGGAATATCCAATACATCCAATGCATACCTGGCGCGCCGGGGACACTATAAGGAGATGGTCGAGGCCAAAAATGCAGTATGAAATTTTCCATGTTCCTGCATTGTTTTGTTTCATTATTGCGACCTACGAACACCGCCGCCAACGTGTATTGTCCAAATGCGATATATATGATATATTTAGTATTTTGTATAGTGATTTTCCCTGTGTACTTGCTCGTTTCCTGTCTACATTGACACCTACAAATGTACTTATATGGCGTGAAGTAAACAATATTAATATTTTAAGTTATTGAACGCATCCGTTTTTATGGAATTGCACGGTTTTTAATTCAATCGCGTAGGTACATTGAGGTACGTATCTGTGTGTCTATCCCACGCAAGTTTGCGCCTACTAAACTCCGATTCATAATTGCGTGGAGCAAAGTGGTCATCTGTGTTGTCGGATGGATCTTAATAATGGCGTGATGTCTTATTTACCAATAGATTGTAGTTAAAAATACAAGTTCAATATGCACACAAAATATTGCTTAAATTTTGGAAATGAAGGCGATCGTAGCTGAACATGTATATGTGTTATTCATTGTTATATCATATTTATATTTTCATACACATTCGTCTGTATGAACGTAAATGATATTGTGAAAAAATTTCTTTGAAGTAAACGAAAGCCTTTTAAGATAATTATTCGTTTGTTTAATAGAGTACCTAGCCGTTTTATTGCAATGATCTATGTACATAAGTTAAGACCCTTATTTACTAAAGAAATTATTATAGATTACCTATGTTGTGGGAGTTTCTTGATATATTATATTTCCAATGTAATTGTAATGGTGTAATAATGTGTATAATAATAATTTATTTGTAATAAGGTATTAATTTGATCAGATAACGTTCAGTATTGTATTCAGCGAGTGAACTTTCCTCGGAGGAAGCGGCGGTGGGCGCCAAAAATAGCGTTTCCGCCGAACGTCGAGCTGTCTAAGTAGGAAGTCCACTAACACTGGCCACTCGACTCTTCCGGCCGCCTACTGTCGCGACGCTTATCGAGTTTTATAACGCACTTACCAGCCGGGCTGCGGTGCAATGTGGCCCACGCACGGTCTCTTAATCTGAATTAAATTGCCCGTACTTTGAAACGAAATTATTGACCGTCGGCGATTTAACTCGTGAACCCCTTGCCGCCACCGCCCGCGTCCTAATGCGCGTCTGACTCTAATGACCGCAAACTGTGAGCGTGCCATTGGGCCATACAAATATCATTAAAATAATAACAGCGCGTACACATTGGGCTTTCTAAAGCATGCACTGTAACAGCGCAGGTTTTAAGAAGTTCCATAAGGACTTAACAGGTATACATATGTATACATACATGCCTACTAGGACTTGTTAGTGCTTTAAATGTATTATATGTGTCTGTTTGTATCGTCCATAGCACTAACGACTCTACCTTCACAATAAATAGTGCACATCTTTAATTACAAAACGATCATAATAGTAATAAATACATTGTATCACGTTTTAATTTTACATTTATTACCAATGCTAGCGCACCCCTTTATCTATGCGATAAACCCTACAATACTTAGCAAGAAATATAAATAAAACATTTATGAGACTACACTCTATTATATGTGGAGCCACCATAAAATTAACGTAAACAGATATAAATAATAATTGATTATAGATTCACTCTCATGCAATAGTTAATTACTAATGAAGGAATGACGATGGTCTGCCAATCCGCATTTATCTATCGTGGGGAACTTGTGCGTCCACGTCTCCACGTGCTCCACGTCTTTTTGAGAGGAGAACTTTGAGCGGAATGATAAATGGGTAGGTTTCTTTCCAATTTAATCGTTCCACTGTTGGACACGGACGCCTCTCAAAATGAAAGGGGTTGATGTTGATGACGAATGATGTTGATCTTACTTCACATAACTAAGACTGAAGCAAACTGCTTAAACAACTAAGTATGCCCCTATGTACGTTTAGTACATATCCATTGTTTCAATACAATAGTACGATATAATTTGCATCTCACTGCCGAATACAGGTTTTTAACGGTAACTGGGGTAGTCTGGAGCGAACAACTGATATATCAAACTACTACAGTGCGGTTTCAAGGACTTACCCGCATTTCAAATCCTACTATCGTTCATTGTCACTGTCGAACCACTTCCATATCTCTACAAGGATATCTACCTTTGTGTACATATATAGGTATGTCGTCTCTACCTTTTGTTTATATGTATGTCTATATACAATTCCATACGTGGCGTGACAGTGAGCTATGACACTTATACACGAAACAATGATGCTGTTATTTCTCCATTAGTTGCTCATACTTCTGTCCCATCATTACGCCAAACTGACGACTCTTTACGTGTCAACAGAACCAGCTTAACCACAGTTACAAAAATACTTGAATTATTAAATTATGTAGAGGAAGCACGTTAGGATAGAGATATTTAACACTGCCTGCCCCGTAAGGGCGTGATGACATAATAATAATAATAATATTAGTAACAATAATTTGACAGCCTCGTTGGTCGAGTGGTTGCAAGCGCGACTGCCGATCGGGAGGTCCGGGGTTTAAATCTCAGGTAGGGTACTATTAGATTATTTTAATTTAGAATTTCTAATAGTGACACGGACTCTGGATTTGTGCCCGGGGTACGGCAATAGGCTCACCATCCAATTCATGGGACTTAACGTATCCGGTGAAACGTGACAGTGTACTACACTCCTCTGCCTACCCCTTCGGCGATTACAGGCATGATGTCACCCTTAATAATAATTATGTACCGTCTTATAATTCATATACCTAGGTTTTTTCGGGTTAGCCCAATTAACTTTAGACCTATTCGACTCACTTCTTTATGGGCTCCCACCAATTGCAGCGGGGTCGCAGCGGAGACTGTTCATCATGTACATACATAGATACTCAGGAAATATATTAATATATATATCATATAATATTAATAGTAAGATATATGAAAATAATAAAATCGCGACCAATAATAAACTTTTGTGTCTGTAACGCGTATTCTGAGCCTTCATGAAACCGCAGAGCCAGCTGAACGTTTGTCATATAACAAGTTGTATACCAATCTCATACAACATACGACTAAAAATCGAAGCTAACGTCATTGCAATAAGGTGTCGTTTTAAACGTGTGCGCTTTAATAAAAATGCAACAGTATTGTAAGTAAGGAAAAGGTAAATGAACTGCGTATTATTCATTCATAAACATTCTCATGAATCATATTGTCTAACGTGGAATGTACATCGTAGCCCCGATATGCGGCTATCTATCTTGATATAAACAGGAAGAATTTCGGTTTGCACTCGTATAAAATACAATACAATACAATAATTTTTAATTGTACATCAAATACAATACAATTTAGAACATAATATGGAATGACATGACATAGGCGGTCTTAACTCTAACAAGTGGTATATCTACCAAACGAACTTTGGGTGGACATTCAGAAGAGAACTAAGCAAATGGCTAGTATTTTTAAAGTTATTATATCATTACGTCGGGTCCCTTCCGGGGTCGCTACAGAGCTCCAAGCAGGGGCGTAGCTACCGCCATATCAGCCACATCAATGATACGCGGCCCGCGGGCTACACGGGCCCCTAACGTATGTAAGCAAAAATTAGTACAATATTATCCACAATGTCACTTAATCTGGTGGTTCCCGGGAAAAAACAAAAAACTGTCATACGTGCCTATAGATTTTTCACTTCAGAAATGACTAAAGTCAAAAAAACTTAAAGAAATTTTATAAAAAAACCCAAAATACCTTTTATTTGGGCCTCTCGACTAATTTTGATACAGGGCACCAATGCACGCTACATTACTGGCTCCAAGTGCTAAGTATCGCTATCCTTACAGACCTGACATACTTCTATTCAAAGATATCTGACTTCCCCATCAGCTAGTATTGTTGTGTTTCTCGAAACTTCTAGCAGTCTAATAGCTATCGTGTCGTCCTCTTTACCCATAATTATCAGTAGAGATAACATTAAAACCGTACAATGTTAAGTAAAACTTAGTCATACGCCTAAATCTATCATCTGATAAGTTTCATGTTTGAACTGTGATATAATAATATGTACAATCATAAAACTATAGAGAACAAAATGTTCCTTGAATTTCATTTTTATATGTTAAATATTATTGAATGTTAGTTATCAAAAAACTACTAAATGCCTTTCAAGTACACATTTGTACATCATGATTAAGCCTTTTATCGTTTCAATGTTGAACACGGGTCTCCTCTCAGAATGAGAAGGGTTAAGGTCATAGTCCTCAACTAAGGAAATCAATTAGTAGGGGTATTTTCGTAACCGCCAGATAATAACTCTCATTAGAACCTTCTTGGGACGTACGGGTGCTTACAATGAACCTTTTAATCCCGTAACAATGAATTATATTGATTGGTTAGTTAATGAGGTCCCGGTTGAAATAATATAAATTCCTAACACTAACGCAATTAGTAAAATATGTTTAATGTCATGATTTATAAACACTACCTATATATGTACATACATACATTACTAAAAGTTGTTTATTCTGTAACGGTTGTTTTTCAACTGACTCCTTAGTTTAGTATTGAGTGTACCTGACTATCCAACCGGGAGTCCTAAGTTCGATTACTATCCAGAATAAATATATTTGTGCGATGAGTACAAGTATATGGTCTACGCCTGGGTATAAAAATAATTATCTATATATAAAATACACATTTGTATCAGTATATGTAGTTTATTGCCCTTCTGGTTATTATAACAGACTGACTAGTTTGGGCACAGATGGCCCTATATTCCTATTTGATTTAGTACACGTAACTTTACGCCTGTAATCCCCGAAGAGGTAGGCAGAGGAATGCAAAACACTCCCACGTTTCACCGGCTAAGTTTACGTCACACAATGGAATAGGTGGTGAGCCTATTGCCATGCATCGGGCACATATCCAGACTCCGAACCACTACTAGAAAATTTATATTATAAAATGTGTGAAAAAAAAATCGCAACGAAAACGGTTTATCTGATCGCCATTATCATTACATCGCTGAACAACTTGTACGTAAGGTTCTTTTGTCCACTGGAGGATATAAATCGCGTGACTTTGTGCCTCTCCCTAATTTCCTCTCCCACCTTTTATCTTGTAACAGCTGAGTGAATAGAAAAGAGATGAACGCATTTTTGCGAATTGTACTAACGAGGTTAAAGTGACAGTCACCGCCGATAGTTCGGGAAAGTTTTTGGGCTTTGTTGACTCCATGAACATTAATTTTATGTGTGTTGGTGGGACTGTTAATTGTGTGTTGTTGTTGTCACCAACTTCGCGACCATTAAGTCAAGAGAAGTGTTCGAGAGAAATTCAAGAGAAGAGTCAAGGTCACGGTCTGCCACGCTGGCCAAGTGGGCGTTGGGTAGTTCATACGCCTTTAAATCCATACGTAAATGTTCCATAAATAAATCTAATGGTTTTGAAATTTTCACATTAATTACCCACTTAATGTTCAAAAAATAAAAATAAAAATTACATTTTTTTTAAATTTTTTTTGAACAGAAGACATTACCTTTTACTTGTGCATATTTTTACTTTATATTGTTCCACGTAGTTTTATTTCTATAGAATTATATTAAATTTGAAGTAGGAATATTAATCCGCATAAATTAATCTTTACTGTTAGTACCTGTTATCAGTTTACACGAGAGAAGTTTTAATTACTCTGAGTTCACAAACCAGAAGTTTTGGGTACTATGAGTCAGTTCACAAAACAGAAATTTAACTTGCTATCAGTTCACACAAAAAGCGCTGATATATTATGGAGTAGCCGTGATTAATGGATGTTTGATAAGGATATTCAATGTTCGCTGGGTGATTGATTATTTTGAAAATGTACACGTCAGTATTCAGTCTATTTTTGATCTCGTCGTCTGATTACATTTTTAAATCAAGATTTGGTTCAACACCCGCATCAAATAATGTTGGTAATTACTACAAGTGTCTGAACTTTGAAGCGTCTTAAATATCGATCATATTAACAGTTCATATTAGTGTGCTGTTCAATAATTAGGAAACTAAACGACTAGACTTAGGTTGTGAGACATAATTATTATGAAAATGTTTTGACTTACTGGGCTCATTTTTTATTTATTTATTTAATTATTGATTTATACAAACAAATTTAAGGAAGAAAGGAATGGGATCTGTATATAAACTTTTAATATGCCAAATCCCTTCTTCAAAAAAGCAACATCCCATAAAAGGGGCACAAAGACATCTCTTCACATATTAATATATAGAAGTAGGCAGCTGTATACATTTATAGCAAGCAAAGTAACCCCAAATATTGGAGGGAAGTGTACCTTTTGACATTCAGGAAATTGGCAGATACATTCAATCAAGGATATTTATTTTCTTATATAACTCGCGAGGGATTTGGCATGATAATAATAATAATACATTAGCCGTGCGCCCCAGCTTGTGACCAGCGTGATGACGTCATAGCGGCATATTTGTACTGTACGGAAAAACCCATTATCAGATTTTTAAATAGCTCTAAGAGTTTGTTAGAAATAATATTACTCTATTTTAATTGAAAAACGATATTTAATAATGGAAAACACTATCTCTGTATAATACTCAGTATGTATTTCACTCAAGTTACCGCGCATAGGTTACATATATGTATGTACATGTAAGGATTAGAAACTACTCATTTTTCATGGGTTTAAATTTCATTTCATTTAGAACCAGAGAGTGTGAGGGACGAATAGTCATGTTATGTTGACATAAATGAAAAGATATGTTATTGTTATGCATCGGGCCTTGCCCTAGCCATTGTTATCTAGCCTAGCCATTGTTATCGTCACTCCAGGTCCTTTGCGGAAAAGACAGAGGTAATCAACTGTCAATTATCCTTACAGATGTGATGTACTTTTTTTTATATTACCACCTACTTTATACATCATATGAGCCTTTAGATGTCCACTGCTGGACATAGGCCTCCCCTAATCGGCGCCACTCCTTCCGATCCTGGTCTCTCCTTTATACATGTAAGTCGATTTCGAAAACTCGCGAAACATAATTATTGTTTGCATAAAGCCGTGTACGTATGCAAGCTTATCTTAACACCACAGTCTGCTTGCTGGAGCAACGTATAAAGACTGCTGTTAGACAGGAATAATGCTGTGTTTGCAAGTGAAAAGGAGGAGCAGTTTTGTTGCCTTCAAACGCAATCAAAGAGCAAATTTATCGTTATAAAGAGTCTACAGTGAAGAGGACGGACTTAAGTGAAAAATTCGTCCAGAAATATACTTTATCAAACTCAAAGCCGATAGAGCACGGATGGCGGGAAGCGCGATTGGCACGAAATATACTTTAAAAGTTGTTGGACCTTCGCGAGGATCATCTACATCGTTATTTTGTAACTTCGCGTTTGCGGGTCGGAACAAAACGGCAAATAAAATCTACGGTAAGGATCATCATTATCATCAACATTATCACTATCATCATCATTATCACTATCATCACCATTATCACTATCATCATCATTATCATCATCATTATCATCGTCATTACCATAGTCAAACCTTTAATCGTTCCGTTGTTGAATGCTAATCGCTTTTCAGAACGATAAGGGTTAAGATTATAATACGAGTGTGTCACGTTAACCAAGTGCTGGCTTGCAGCCTTCACATGCATTAGTGAACATCATGGAGAACTCTAAAGTGTGGAGGCTTTTTTAAAATAACAATATTCTCTACCAACGATAATGGCGTAACCGGAAGTTCGTATTAGGTATTGTAATTAGAAGATCGCTTAAGAAGGGTGCGAAGTTTTCTTAATATTCGTAGAGTCTCAGTACAGTAATAATGCTTGTGCGTAGAATATTCTTCAATTCAGTTAGAACGTAAGAAATTTATAATTTTCAGTTTACCTCCTTTAATAAAGTCGTCTGTGACTTTTTACGAATCAGCTGTGACTTTTAAAAAATATTCCCTATCTACGTCACTCGTATACCGATCACTAAAATGAAAGGAGTTAAAAAATGAATAGGGCGTGAAAATATTTATTTCGACATGATTCATCACGTGTATAAATTCAGCTGGTGCCATTAATATTTAGATTTATTGGTTTTCATTTTCTTTCTCGTAATTTTCTTATGAATCGCGACTTTCCATTAGCGAAGATAAATCAATTACATAAATACTTAGCTCATTTATTCTTGCTAATAAAATGTCAGAGACGAATGGTTCAATACGCGTAAAAGATATATTTTTTTGCCCGTGTCCGAACTTAAGCATATTTTTTGGATCACTGACGAATTTGTCAGTGATCAGTGTCAGTTCGTGATTGATTAATCATGATGATGACGCACAAAATGTCAGAGGCAACTGCTTCAATGGAACTAAACATGTTCCATTTTTACACATCTGAGTCGTGCTGATGATAATGATGATAGAATCTATTTGGAAGTATCTCGATTTAACCACATTTTTTGGGATAGTCATGAGGTGTTGATATATGTATTTTATACCTATATCAGGAGCATGGTACAAATATTTAAATACTCAGTAGAAATCGAACCCAATCTCCATCAAAGTCAGCAAACCACAGGACCAAAATACCAATCAAATATCCAAATACAAAATTTTTGTTTTCCTTGTTCTTCTAACCGAATATCGACGAAAACTTTGATTGATCAATTTTAAATTCACTTCCCTTGTAACGAAACTTCCATTAGTTAGATTGGTAATACTTCTAATGGGCAGAGGCCCACTCACGAGCAGAGGCTCGTGAGTGCTCCATATACATCTCTATTAGATAATGCGAACCATCCAATACCAGTTTCTGCCAACAAAAACTTCACTTGGAATTTAGATAGGAAAGAGATGGTTAATGTGTCTATGTACAGGGTGGACTTTGTAAATAGTATAGTCTAGTTTAGAACTTCATTTTCCTTTCTAGCGACCTGGTTTTTAAATTCTGACCTGTTTGTTAACAAAAGTATATGGGTTCTTATTATATATTACTAGTCATGAAGCGGTCACGTTCGAAGTCGGTTGCAGATGGCTACCGTAGCTGCGGCCTTTCGTGACTTGTTTGACATTATTTCTACAAAAAAATAACAAATATTGTTATATTATTGAATTTTAGTCTTAATTGAATTATAATCTTATCATTACATCATAATAATTCATTTGACGTGATTACTTGAGAAAATAACCGGTTTAGGCGTGTGTTTTTGCGTTCTGTACATATGTAATGGTTTGGATTAATTGGTGATACTTCGTTTACGTAATTATATTACACTGTGGCACTTTAGTGTGCTATTTAGATGAAGACCGGTTACCCGGTTACGCTCAAGGGGCACATTGACTTTGGCGAGGAGACGTCGCTTGTAAGGAGCTTTCTACGCTGACTCTACTTTTATCCACTGATCGTGCCTAGCGACCTTTTTTATTTTAAAAGTCAAACCTTCGTGAATAACGTTGTACTCTCATAATGAGAATATTATATATGTATTCATGTTTTTTTTTGTGAATCGCCCATGTCTAAGTTTTAATCCACGCGAAGATCTGTTAACAATCGAATGCAGTAATTCTACCAGTTCAATGTTAGACAAAAATGCAATAATACCAGTTTGTAACGCCCAAGTGGATAAAACAAAATATGTTTTTTGTAAGCTGGTCTAATGAATAGTTTAGACTAAGATCTATTAACAAGCGTACGTAATAAATTATATTGGTATAACATTAGTAGTAAATGTAATCGAGAAGTAAAAAGATGGTGAATGCTTCTAAACTTTTCTATGGCTCGCTCTATAAAAAAAAAAAATCATCGACCCATTATAATTCCACTGTTGGAATATGGGTCTCCTCTCATATTGAGAGGGTTAAGGCC
>DWMG01000583.1:0-18619 GCA_018244855.1 Elbella merops
TTACCTCACCATTAAAATATGCTAAAGAAACTAGAAAGCGACCATAAAATTCATTTTTTCGATTGTGTCGAAATATGGTCAACAATCCTAATATGCTCTTGGACTCCGAGATCTCCCATTTTATGCGAACGACGAAATATACGTAATATGTGAGAAAAGTGAGACCATAAAAAAATTTCTTATGGTCCAGATATATGGTCTGCATCTTAAAATTCTCGGAATCTCCACAAATCTGTCATCTTCTGGTATATTACAAGTACATACCTACTTAGCCAAGTAAAGAATGTTAGTAGTAAATTTACCTAACATGAAACTTATCTTAACATTGAATGAAATTCAGTTTCGACAGGCTTTCCGACCTTGGCGTTTGTTATTTTGGTAATTTGTACGTCTTTATATGTGTGAAGTACAAAATTGTATGTACAAGTTGTTACGTACTCATGAATATGTAAATAGTTTATCTCGTCTTCAGCGGAGATTGATTTTTTATCACACCGCAATTCATATCTGTTTTCTGATTGTTTGCAATATCTCTTTGATATTATATGTACAGAATACAGATATAATGGTCTAATGGTTTTGATTTCAGTCTTTCATTCAAAGGATTTGCAGTTCGCATCCTAATACCCAACTCTTATTATAAGAAATTCTGTAGACTTTTCAAATTAAAACTGAAAAGTCATTCGGTATAATGGTTAAAGAAAACATTGTAAAATACCTAGATATTTAACGGTTCTCATTAATGTTATAGTAAATGCGCCAACTCGACTTTAGATTTTCTATTTCCAAAAAGGCACTCATGGCTTGCAATGGAATACGTAAAAATTAAAAAATATATATATACTGAATAATAAATGTTAAAAAAGTATTAATTATCCGACCTCTATGAGAGAATGAGAACCTTCTTAATCCAGTTAAGTCAATGCTTTACTTAATCAAACTTAATAGGCTTTTTCAAAATTTTTTTTAAAAACTGGGATAATAAAACCAATTATGATACCAAAAAAATCAATCGACCTTTTTCTTTATCTACGTCGCACGTTTACGTTGTATAATTTAATCTGTATTTCCAGTACCTTTGTGCATAACAAAATGCACACTTGTCCAAACAAACGCTTCTTTAAGGTCTATCTAGTGACGTTATCAGTTAAATGTATTAAATATATTTGATAACATAAAAATTAACTTATGAATTGCGCCATTAATTCATTTCGATCACAGTTTTGTCTAAATCTATAATCGAAATATTGTGATAGATGAATTGGACTGATAAATCCGATAGTACTAAAGAGCAGGAAGTGACGTTCAGACTTTACACTATTTATCATTCCGCCTTTTAATTTCTAAAAATATAGTCATTTTCAGAAAAAAATCTGGAATATTTTAGATACCACAAACCCATATATATTTAATATATAAATATCTTACTTAAATAACTTGTATCTTCCTGTCAAATAATTGATATGACTATATTCTAATCTAGTAGATATTACAAAATATCAGTCAAAATCGATATATAATATACAGAACTCCAATATGTGTAATAGATATGATAGCTTCATTTTCGGCGTACGCATTGTCCATACGTAGCTACTGTAGATAGCTAAGCCCAAAATCCAAGGTTCTAAGTTTTTGACCAACATATTTGTTTTCTAAACCAATTTTGATTAAACTGCTATTGACAGGGCGAAAAACGAATTATTTAGAAGATAATGGATTATTTAATTGGAGAAAACCGACATTTATTCATATCCTGTATTATTGTAGAAACAATGTTATAATGGTAATGCGCCACAAAGTAAAAAATGTCGTTGACTGTCATTTTGCTTTGACTTTTAATATATAGACAGAAAAAGAATTAATTATTAATAAGGAAGAGATCGATACACGGCAGAAAAACGCTGAATTATTATCACGTCTTAAGAGTATCTGACCTATTTCCGTATTGGGTCTTCCATTTTAGCCTTTTTGGATTACCCGGTTAAATGGTTGGAATTTACGCCGCCTATCTTTTTGAAGTTTTCGTGATAAAAGAATCTTATTCTCTTCATGTTTAATGAAATAGTCGCCAATTTACGTTATGACATTAGTTTTGCCCTAAAATTTAAAAAGTATCCATATTACTGTAAAAAAAAATAATTTAAAATTATCCCAACGATATCCTTGAGACTACATTTTGTATCAAATAACTTGGCAGACCAATTTCAGAAATAAGATAAATTTAAAACCACTGCCACTATTGTTGGAAAGATAATTGGAAGATATAAGACACGAGTACGCATATAAAAGTCACCTTGGAGGATTAACACGACGTGCGTAAATAAACCAGCGACGTACTCCGCCAACAATACGTATGTGATAGGTTCTGATATGAATACACTATCAAGTGTCGACCCCGCTAATGGATTCAATTGAGGTAATTGCCATTGTCAGATTTCAAGGGCGTTCTCGATTGTTCCATAACTTCTAGATAAAGACAAATCGCATACTTAAAAAGTTTGTGTGTGTTAAAAATTGATTACCTATGTTTATAAATAAATGTACCGACTTAACTTACGTGCTTTTTTCGGGATGGCCCGACTAGTTTCGGACCTGTACGAGGTGCTCCCTCATGAGCTCCCGGCGTTTGCAGCGAGATCGCGGCGGAGACTGATTACCTATGTTCCTACTAAATACCAATTAGTATTTAAAAGATAATAAGGAATATAGTTTATCAGGGATATCGACAATATGACCATGTATTTGACATCGATATCGACAGCAGAGGCTTGAATATTTTCTACGGTCTCACACTACGTTACGACATTGATGAGAACATAAGCAACTACCGATTATATGAAATTTATTTTAATAGCATTATTTGGGTAATTATCAATCCATTTCCGACCAATGCTAAATATAAGCTTCTCCAATTGTACCCACCTGAGCACAACCTTCAGCTCTTCGCATCCCACCGCAGACCACCAATTTGCGTATATCGTCAGTCCATCCGCTGGAGGGCGTCTAACGCCACCGTTACTTATTTGTAGGCTCTATTACGTTAATCGTAACCAATTTAAATAAATTTAGAATAATATTGCTATATGCTATAAAAGAAATATAATGAGCACGTGGTGTATTTGTGCTTTTTCATACCTTAATATTGTCTTTCTGACACATTTTCCGCTTGCCTTTTACCAATTGCTAAGTTAAAACATAGTATATAATAATTCCCTTCATTGTTTTTTCACAGCACTAGCAATCTTATCTTTACTATGTATGTCTTCAACAATATAAGCATGTTCTCACCACTCTCTCTGATAATTGTCCTCTATTTTCACTCTTAGGTAAGCTGCAAGGTTGGACCAGCCCCAAGGACGTCATCCTGAAGGTGGCCGGTATCCTCACAGTGAAGGGCGGCACCGGCGCAATAGTGGAGTACCACGGGCCCGGCGTGGACTCCATCTCTTGCACCGGCATGGCCACCATTTGCAACATGGGCGCTGAGATCGGTGCTACTACTAGTGTATGTTTTATACTATTATTATTAATATATTGTTACACCAGGTCCCTTACAGGGTACCCAGAAAACACCTTCATGTTTTATTAATTGATATACGATAATACCTACATTTATATTTTTACGTTAGCGTGTACAAAGTGTGTGATGAATCTAAAAATTATCAATCTATTTATTTTCTTACTCATTCTTATACATATATGCACAAAAAAGGAGCTTAAAATTTTTTGCACTAAGATAATATTTACATATATTTGTTTTACAATTTAGTTTTAAGTTTTCCGCTCCAGGTGTTCCCATACAACGCGCGCATGGAGGCGTACCTAAAGTCGACCGGCCGCCACGACATCGCCGCCACCGCCAACACGTACAAGAATCTGCTCACACCCGACCCCAAGGCACCATACGATCAGGTATTGTATATGTTACAATAGCCGGGCGTTTCGCATATAGAGTTTAATACGCGTTTAAGGTGTTTGAGAAGTTTATGTGTTTTTAAAAACTGATGTCATGGCTTCACCATCATCTTTAAATCTTAGTGTTGTGTTATCAACAGTTAATATAAATACTTTGCACGCGTACTATCTATGGACATTTAAATGTTGCCAGAATATCATGAAAAAGTGTCAACTAGATGGCAGGACGACCGCTTTAATGGTTGACACATCAATTGCCACTAACGTATAATACCTTAAAATGAAAGAAATAGCCCAATTACTTCATCCTCTAATTATGTTCCCAGCTGATCGAAATCGACCTGTCAACCCTGGAGCCGCACGTTAACGGTCCCTTCACCCCCGATCTAGCCAACCCCATCTCGAAACTGGGCGAAAACGCGAAGAAGAACGGCTGGCCCGTGGACATCCGCGTCGGCCTCATCGGCTCCTGCACCAACTCGTCGTACGAAGACATGGGCCGCTGCGCCAGCATCGTCAAAGAGGTCGGTTTATCATGACTATTGAACCTCATCGTCAGTCTCTAGATGTAAACTGCTGGACAAAGGCCTCACCTAAACACCGCCACTCCTTACGGTTCTATTGAACCGGAAGGAGTGGCGGTAGAGTTGCACTATGTATAGCACATAATTGTATTGGAAGATATCATTATTATTTATTGATTTGCCATTGAGCTGTTGTCTAAGAACCTTCATACTAACTGGAAGTGTACATCCAGGCGCTGAAGCACGGCGTGAAGTCGAAGATCCCGTTCAACGTGACGCCCGGCTCCGAGCAGGTGCGCGCCACCATCGAGCGCGACGGCATCGCGCAGACCCTCCGTGACTTCGGCGGCACCGTGAGTACACTCCTCGTTTATTCTTTACTGGTTTAGGTAATGCCTGCTATATAAGACGTTCAGAGCACAATGTATTCTTGGTTGACGAAATTACATTTGCTCCTAAGGCATCTTAATATAGTACTGAGGGTTTATATAATACTGTACTATGTGACGTAAACACAAAAAAAAAGTTTGCATCCAAACATATTTATATTATGATTAAATCATCATTATCATCAGCGTAATCCCGTCCACTGCTGGACACAGGTCTCTCCAATTGCACGCCACGGAGCTCAAGTCTTCGTATCCAAGCGCTGCCAGGCACATTGCGACATACATTTTCAAACATTAAAAAGCCTTGCATATACCATACAGGTTCTGGCTAACGCGTGTGGACCGTGCATCGGCCAATGGGACCGCAAGGACGTGAAAAAGGGCGAGAAGAACACCATCGTGACGTCGTACAACCGCAATTTCACCGGCCGCAACGACGCCAACCCCGCCACGCACTGCTTCGTCACCAGCCCCGAGCTCGTCACCGCGCTCTCCCTAGCCGGTCATTACTTTACTCTTATATCCTCTACGGATTTTCGCTTTTTTGCATTAGAGTACACTCAAAGCCTTAGTAGTTGTAGCTGTCACGCTCCAGGTCTCCCACAGTAGCGGGATAGATATGCCCAGAGATGGAACATAAAAAGAGCTAGTGTCTTCTTTACCCTTAGTTACAATCTACTAGAAGAATCCACCTCAAAGAATTCCATTTTTACTCATTGCTCCAATGGCTTACATGTCTAATTTAGCATACTAAATCAAAATTAAAACTTTCATATTTATCTATTTAAATATTCTCTCGTTTTCCATTACAGGTCGTTTGGACTTCAATCCGGTCACTGACCAACTCACGGGCACCGATGGCAAGAAATTTAAATTGTCAGATCCCTTTGCTGACGAACTGCCGGCCAAGGGCTTCGACCCTGGCCAGGACACGTACGAGCACCCACCAGCTGATGGCAGCAGTGAGTTATATTTATTTACATATGTGCAGTACAAGCTATAATATTTATAGGTTCTATACAAGATTTACGCTATAATGAATGTGGGGACCAATTTCATTAAGATTTTTATTGCTGCTCTGTCTTATAAATTATTTTTTTTAAACTAGCATAATTTCTTTCCTTTATCAGAGGTGAAAGTAGACGTATCGCCCACCTCCGACCGTCTACAGCTGCTGTCGCCCTTCGACAAGTGGGATGGCAAGGATCTGACAGAGATGACGATACTCATCAAGGTCAAGGGCAAGTGCACCACCGATCACATATCAGCTGCTGGACCCTGGCTGAAGTACCGCGGTCACCTCGACAACATCTCCAATAACATGTTTATCACGTAAGTGTATTCGTCAAAATTTGATCATCTGTACTTTTGTGCCTTTAACAATTGGTGTGCATCATTACAATAAATCTTAGTATTCATTAAAACAAAATATTTTTGTTTATATATTATTATATCTTTACGCCAGGTCCCTTACATAGGGATAGGCCTTACATGGGCAGAGTATCTAGTATTTAGCTTCTTATAAACCTTACCTGCTTCTTCTACATTTATCTAATACACGCATCTTTGTATTAACTTAAGTTACTATTATACTATACATTAGTACATTAAATACATTAGTATATCAATAACTAATAAACATGGTGGCGGTTTGTGCAGCGCGACGAACGCGGAGAACGGCGAGCTGAACAAGGTGCGCAACCAGCTGACGGGCGAGTGGGGCCCCGTGCCCGCCACCGCGCGCGCCTACAAGGCGGCGGGCGCGCGCTGGTGCGTGGTGGGCGACGAGAACTACGGCGAGGGCTCCTCGCGCGAGCACGCCGCGCTCGAGCCGCGCCACCTCGGCGGCCGCGCCATCATCGTCAAGAGCTTCGCGCGGTACTCTATCATCCTTGCCATTCCTCTTTCGTTACATTGTCAGCATGGTCGTTTTGAATTGTCCTTTCATTCAAGGAGTCATAGATTCTAATCTTCGCGCCCCAACCCTTTATAAATAATATGCGTTTTAAGCCTAAGTATTACATGGCGTAATGGTAAAGGATAACATTAGGAAACTCATATACATACATACCTTCGAGCTCGGCAGTGTACTCCCAAGGTGTGTAAAATCGGTGGGTTGGCAAACTTCACTTGGTCAACGAAGCAGACTATGGCCTTAACTGTTCTATTCTGAGAGGAGACCCATGTCCAACAGTGAACCGAAAGGGTTGATGAGGACCCTTCCTTTGTTCAAACAAAAAGAGTGTTGCACTATTCAATGAAATATACGTTAAATTAAAATTTTCACTGCAGTATCCATGAGACCAACTTGAAGAAGCAAGGTCTATTGCCACTGACGTTCGCAAATGCGTCTGACTATGACAAAATCAGGCCCGACGACAAGATCTCCCTGCTCGGCCTCAAGGACCTCGCACCGGGCAAGGTAAGGTTCCTAGCTCCTGCCTTGATTGTAAGACTCCTTGTAAATTGTAATTGATATTTTACTATTAACGAATTAGAATGTCAGCTGTTGTCCTTGACAGCCATTTGCATTTCAATCATACAGAAATATTATTAATTTTAATAATTTTGTATTAAAGAAATATCACTGTTGCTCCTTAACATAGTTGATTCGATTAACTGACAATCAATGTGTAATTATTAACTATATGACAAAATCTAACTTAATACATCTATGTTATATGTATTTCGTCCACAGCCGGTTGTGTGTGAAATCAAGCACAAAAATGGCAAGACGGAGCGCATCAACCTAAACCACTCGATGAACGAACAGCAGATCTCCTGGTTCAGAGCCGGCTCTGCCCTCAACAGGATGAAGGAGATCGCCGCCGGCAAGTGAACACAGCACCCTTAGAACGAGCTTGCACTGGTCGCCGCTCAGTCAAGTCACAGCAATTTAAAAAAAAATACGATATTAGTACAACCATATACAATGGATTCGAATTACGAAATGTTATTGTGGCAATACGATGGATATTATGATGTTGGCAGCATAGTTTTACTTGTGTAGCTATAGTTTTTAATACTCAAAAATCGTAAATAATCTTTAGCCAGTGCAAGTTGTTACCATTTTTAGTTCAAAGGTTAATATCATTTATAGAGCATTTCGTTCATATTCATTCAATATTAGGACAATACTTGAAGAATCTTAATAGTGTAGTAGAAAATTTACTTAGATGAATTTAGACAATAAGTTTAAATTATCTACATTCTTTTCGATGAATAATTGTAAATCAATATTTAAGTCATGTTTTATTTTATTATTTATGTAAATAATATTTATCAAACGAAATAAAATATTACGTAAAATACGTACGACTAAATATTTCTATTTATCTTTAATTTTTTATTATAGGGCCAGCTTTTTACTCGCATATTCCGCAAGCAGTTGTTCGAAAAGTGGAACCCTTTTGAGTTTTATAAATTTACTTACAAGACAAGCTAACGGTATTACATAACACTACAAAAATATACAAGCTAAAGGATCAACATTTGCTGCTGGAGATACACTACATACACTTTCTGGCTTACCTCTATTTGTTCACAAGGGCATATATATTATCGAAACGACTATATTTGTTTTAATTAATTCAAATATCAAAGGTTACGATCGTAGTTGACTGCCTCATTCCGCGACTGCCGATCGAGAGGTGCTGATTCGAATTCCGGATCGACTACAATTGGATTTTTCTAAATTAAATTTTCTAATATAAATTTCTAGTAATTACTTGGAGCCCGAATCTGTGCCCGGTGTATAGCAATAGGTACTCGACCTATTCCATCACACAAACGTAACGGGTACTACACTCTTCTGCCTACCACTTTGGGGTCCAGATGCATGATAGTAATTACAATTTTAGCTTTTTAAACGTTAGAGTAAAGAACCAGATATTTAAAATGGGAAAGAATCGTAAAAAGCTTTGTAAAGACAAAAAATGTAATTTATTGATTTTAACATTTTTATCGATTTCTGTGGCTCTAAAACCAGTCCACTCCAGCGGCGCCCGTGTGAACTCATGCTGCATTAATCCAAGAATGAGACTCTCTTTCATTGCTAAACATCCCAATCAAATGAGTTTTCTACCCGCGCGAGTTCTTTATAAAGTAACGAACTTGGGTTCTCTGTTCATTGAACTTCCATGAGCTACTGTCTGATATCAAGTCGGCAAGGTGCACCGGAGGCGTTTAAAACTTGCTCTTGGCATAAACCCACTAGGTTTTCTAAACAACATAAATAAAATAAGGATCATATGAAGCTGGTAAGTCTCATTTCACAATTGAGATTCTGAACTTGAACCACTTGTATCAATATTTTTCAAGATGAAAGGTAATTTAGCAAACACATGCCGGTCAACATGTGAACAAACTGATAAGAAAATCCAAATGATACATGCTTTTATGATAAAATATTGCATGCAACTGGTGATCACAAAAAAAGCCCATTCTCCTTCCTCTTATTTGTTTATTACTGTGCAGAATTTCACTACTCCAATGCCCTTTACTAAAGTTAACTATATATATTTATGATGCTTTTAATTATGACTACTCTTATAACAGACATCCAAAAATAACGCGTTGTAAGTCACAACTCACAAACCAGGCAGGTGATTCTAAATTAAATGACTCGCAATTACTTATTATGGTGGTTAAATATGTAATATGCTGACGACATTTATATTTAAATGTTACATCATTACATCTGTTAATAAGTGTATTAATTAATAATGACTCTAACCTTGATTTACATCTGCACAATTATGGAATTTCTGTACAATTTTCAAATTAAATCAACTTATTAACTGTACACGTCTAAAAAAATCCTTTTATACCCTTTGAATGAGGGTCCCTGCCGGACTCAGCCACCGTCTCACACTGGCCTACTAGAATGAGAGGTGCCCACCCCCGCGACTTGGACGCGCCGGTCAGGATTTACTCAAGTGAGCTATAGAGGAGGTGTCTCTACAGTTCCTTGAGCCGGGCTAATGGTCATGGAACCAAAGGCATTTCATTTACCAAGAGTACTAAGACAGTAGTTCAATAAAAAAAGATTAGTACAAAACTATTTTATTGTAACAACATTTTAATCTTCATTGTCCTCATTGTCACTGTCAGCATTGATGTTAAAGTAGCGCAGCTCGTAGGAGTCATGTGCAGAAGCGACAACACGCAGCCAATCACGAAGGTTGTTCTTCTTGAGGTAACGTTTGGTCAAGTACTTCAAGTACCTCTTGGAGAAAGGAATGTCTGTAACAAATTATAATGAAATTTTTAGTATTACAAAGTACTGATGATCTTAGCAGGCGAGTGGCAGCAGCTGAAACAGATCTGCGGAGGACTAAATGTTGTGATGCACCTTGGGTAAGGCCTACTCCAGCAATACAATGATAAAGACTCATGATCATAATGATGATGATGATGATCACAAACTATAGCAAACCTGCAAATTAAGACTTTGAAATTAAGATTGTATCAGTTTACGTTTCACCTCAATTTTCATTCAGAGTACTGTATATCACTTAGCTAAAATGGCTATGTATGAAGAGAACAATGAATGTAAAAGAAGCAATTTAGAAACATTTAGTATTTCTAACTGTGACTCAGTCCGGATCTGTGACCCATGTATGGCAAAAGGCTCACCACCTATTCCATGGGATGTAAATATAATTTGTGAAAAGAGGGGGTGTATTGCACTCACATGCCTACCATTTCAGGGACTACAGGTGTGATGTTATATTACCATGCTAATACTAGAAATTTCACGTTCGAACCAGACTGAGCCAGCACAATAGGCTGGTCTTATCACTATTAAGCAAATTCTATCATACAAACATTGATGATGATTAGATTAGAGTAGTGTTTGTAGTGTGCACACTGGAGACTTTCAGAAGGGTGGTGAAAGGTAAACTCTAGACCCTTTATAGTACCTCTGGATGCATAATGATATTACTCATATGACTCACGCATAATATTTAACATTTGGTAGATTCTTAGTTAGCAAACACTGATTCTTAGATTGTAGATAAAATAACAATGGATTAACCGTCTGACAACTGACAACATCCTTAAAGTAAAAATTACAGAAAGAAAATTAGTACATACCTGCGCTGATGGAAACTTTGGTCTTGTCCCTGGCTATGACAACGTGATTGCCTAGGTTATTGGTTTTACCCTCTACCTTCACGCGCTCTTTCAGATATTTCTCAAAGTTTCCGACATCAAGAATGCTGTCTTCAGCTGGATGTGTACAATCGATGGTAAACTTCAAGCTGATCTTCCTCCTCTGTCCCTTGCCACGAATTTTGCCGCCTTTGATTCCCTTCTTACCAGTCTTCTGGTGCAACTGGCCTTTTTTAGGCGCAGGCTTCTTTGTTACTGCCATCTTGGTATCCTGAAATGGACGTTAACTATTTGTAACTTCAAATCACTCTGTAATGTGCCAAGAAATAATTTACAATTGTGTTGATTCAAATAACCTATAGAACACGTGCTACAGTTACCACAAGACCTGCAAAATGGCCGATTTTTTCGTCATTTGACAGCATCAATCGGGTGGCAACTCTGAGTTTATCCTCAACGCAGTGTTGCCATTCTCTTTGGTACTTTTAATGTCCCCTTAATAAATTATTAAGCATAAGCAGGAATTATATAACGCATAATATACTGCAATACATGTGAAAAACAAGGAATAAAATTGAGGAGTAAAGTAATTAAACTAAGGAATAAAAATTCGAACATTTTTATGCTGTTCACCATTATTTCAGAATAAATTTGGTCATTTTTTTTATTAACACGCAATCTGTGGACATAATCATTCAGTGTCCGTTGGAATAGGATAATAATTATGATGCCGTACAACTCCGAATGCCTGAATCTGTACATAATATACCTATTCAATAAATAACTTCTCTTCAATTTCTAAGAATAACAAATTCAAATCTAATATATTAAATATTGCCCAATTAATTATTATTCTTAGGAACATAATAGGATTTTATAACATCTTTGCAAGCTGTTATTGACATCGTCCTAATCAAATTCTGGAGCTCCACTGCTGGCCATTCGGTGAGACGTGTCTCTCACCTAATCGACCCCACTCCTTCCGGTTCTGGGTGTGTCGAATCCAGCAGCTTCCCGCCGTTTTCTACATGTCGTCAGACGACTTACGTCCCTTTTACCGGGACGTAACCGCCGCTCGATGAGCTTTCTTCAATAACCTTTACTCGAGCTAAATGGCCTACCCATTGTCACATTAATGTACTAATTTTGAGAACTATGTCGGTGACCTTCGTTCATCTACAAAATTTACTATTTATGAATCTGTGGCGTTAGAGAATTCCGGGCATTACGCCTGAGCACCGTATGTCATTATAAGATATTATGTTATTATTCTTCATAAATTAAATACGAAAAATGATATGATTTTTCTTTAAACTGAAATTACAGCTATTTAAAAACTATATAAGCCCTTGAAGCAGAGTTAGCAAAATAGTGTAAAATTTTACTTTTCAAACATTTTGAAGGTAAAATCAAAGCTAATAATTTCATAACACACTAAAAATATGGATATTATGAATATACTCATTTTATATGTTATAATATAACTATACAATATAACCTCTGCGGGTGTAGGAATTCCAAACACCATTACACTCTGCTAAAAATCAGATATGGCTTTGGCGATTAGCTGATCACCGCATGACGCAGCCTATGCATTGCTTAATTTTGGGCCGGAGCAGTGTAGACGGTGCGAGAAGCTGGGCTCTGCGATCCCCATCCGCACTGCTCAATGTGGGCATTATGATCAAAAAACGCCCTATCGAAGTATTACCTAGAAGTGTTTGAGATAGGATTGATAATTATTATGATAGTCTTTCCAGTCCTTCGAGGTATCATGTTGCTAGTTTGTCATTTGTGTTTATATATGCTGGATTTAGACAAATAAAACTTCAATGGCACAATATTTATAATATCTGTCTATTATAAATATTGTGCTATTGCTATCTGTATCTCTTGCAGTGTTATATCTTATTTATACACATGGAATTTTAATATAATTCATATATAGTAAATTTAACATAGTAATAAGCCATTAGGATATATGTCTTTGTATATGCGAAAGTGGATTCTATTTGTTATCGACATAGCCCAAAGCATTAGCAAGCTAAAGTAGCAGTGGGCTGGTCTCATCGTAAATTTTCTAATTGGACAAGTACATGAACAATCTACCATAAAATTTCAAATTCAGATTTTATTGCAATTTTCTTTGCCATTTGTCTATTGCGATTCTTTTTTTCATTTGTCCATTGCCATTCGTTTTTCCACTTGTCCGTTGCGATTCGTTTTTCCACTTCTCCGTTGCGATTGGTTTTTCCACTTGTCCGTTGCCATTCGTTTTTCCACCTGTCCGTTGCGATTCGTTTTTCACATTCACTTGTCCGTTGAAGTTTTACGTTTAGTATGTGTGCCAGTACACTTTTTTTACATTTAGTCTATCAAATAGGCAGATGGACAATCTGCTGGTAAGTGGTCACCGTCGCGTATGGACATTTGCAACACCCGAGGAGCAGTCAGTGCCTGCTTGTTTGGTTCAATTTATAAGAAAAAGCTGAACATTTTTGTAGGTTCGATTTCCAACTAGAACTAATATAGGCATAATGAAAAAATATAATTGCTTTACGTGCGAGTGTAAGCGTATTTATATATAGATTTTGACATAAACGAATGTATAAGCGAATTTATGTGTCATCGTTCATATTGTAGTTTATTAAAGACTAGGTCAAAATATCAGTTTCTCCATATAATCTGCACCATGCATAAAAGGTTAATGGGCAGTATAATCATTTTAAATCGTATAACTTACCCTGAAATATTAACGAGACATTATAGGGACGTTGCATTTTGCGCTATAACGCGGTACTGACTCCAAATACATGACCAATTCCATTATGATCCGTTTAGTGATTAATTATTCCATAAAGCGACCATAAATGTTTTTCTGTACATTCGCTAGTGTAATAAAATGAATCCTAGACTTTCGCTTAGTCTGTAGTTACGAAAAAAAGGTTTATTCTTATCTGTCTAGTGAATGTCCTGTGATGTAAAACCAAATAGATAAATACATTTATAGAATATCTATTTGTGCAAAGACAATAATGGTGTTCGCTGTAAGATTTTCCAGATTTTTTTTTTTATATAGACAGCCCTTTAAGTATTATTCCATTCACTCTAATTAAGTAAGTATAGATATTGTTAGAAAAAGTTATTTTATGCAGTTATTACATAAAACTATCTTTATCTTTTTTGCAGACAATTCAATTGTCTTCACTTTTCGATATTTTATATATTTTACGGATTTTTAGTAAAACTCTGGTATATTACATAATACTGTTATTCTGCGCTGTGATAGCTTTTACTATTTAAAAATAAAATCGTAAATAGCTCAATAAGACCTTACGTTTCGGTTTATATTTATTGCAATAAAAATTTCCTTTTTGACTTCGTAACTATAAACTGTTATGCTAATATTCTCTTTCTCCCGTCGCAAGAATAATTATTTCTGGAAAAAACAATGAGATTTTATAGTAAACTTTTATTGCAATATACCTACATAGTTAAGCTCGTAAAAACATTTTTTCGCGGTAAATACCTAATGTGAAACTCCTTTCTCTCATAAACATTGGACCGTGAGAAGATGATATCATTTTATAGGACTTTTGCTATAAAACATAGAATAGGCTACAAATAATCTTTTTGACCACATCTTTTTTCCAATAAAAATAGCATACACTCTTCCGCAGAATTGAAACAACTTTGTAACATCAAATTCGATTGAATTGTTATAAAAATCAGATAGATACTCTTGCATTTGTGATATTTTAATGGATGTTTCAATTTTCTGAATTATATTATAATGTTATGAATATAAGAGAAGCACCTTAGATCTCTAAGGATATTCGACGTGGTGGTGTGGTGTGGTAAGGGACCTATGATAACAATGTGACGATATAATAATAATATTCTAAGTTGTACTTTTATTATTCACCACTTAATAAACATGTCTATAGATTAAAATTGGCTACATTAATTGACTGCCGCAAATAGCCTTTAGAAGTGTTTATAGGGAAAAATAATAGACAGTAATAGTTGTTGTAACAAAAAAATTTAGACAATTTAAGCAAAGGTTCAATTTATATAAAACTTCGTAGGCTAAGCTGTTAGTGACTGAAGGACACTCTAAGACATACGTCGGCATTATAAGTTTCAAACAGGTTTTTGCGAAAACACAAGGCCAAAGACCGTGAAAGCATCGTATTTCTTATTCAAATCACATTGTATACAGCGACAAGAAAGGGGACACTGTAGGGGCACTGCTCCGGAATACGACTCGTCCATTGTTTTCTCGTTACCTTGATAAAATTATTTCCCATGAATGGGTCGTAGCTGAAGCGAGGTCAAGCAATTTTTTCACCTGGCGTGACGTAATGTCTCAAGTTATGAGTAGGTATAGGCAGATGATAGTCCGACAATTTCCATGTGTTAGCTCAAACTTAATATGACGATAAATAAATATAGACGCGGCAGATTCAAATACGCTTAACATAATAAACCGTGTTCTTAATAAAGTTTTCTCGACGGAAAATCGTAGCAACTCATTGACGGTGGTGAACTTCGCATCGCTACACGCGCAGCGAGCACACAGGCGCAGTTTATTTACGCACGAAATCGATTCAGTCGTGACTAGAGTGAGCCTTGTCTCAGTGATGTTTATAGACTATTTTTGAAGTTAACCTCACTATTTTACATCAAGTTAAGGTGAATCACCGTGTTATACCGTTTGTTACTGTTTTATATTATGTCAAATATGTTTTAAAGTACGTGTATTATTCTAGCTATTAAAAGAAAATTAAAAAATGTAAGACATAACAGTGTTAGTGTAATCATAATAAATCGATAAGGAAAATGGAAAGAGCGAAGATGTCACGCAAATGACACAAAATGGATAAATGTTTTGTCCCGTGCGGATGTGATGCCCGCGAAGCAATAACCAAATCAGACTTAGATCGTTTTACGGATAAAATAGAAAACGTTCTAAACGATGAAAAAGGGAAGCGGCTGTTCAGAAATTTCATGAGAACTTGCAAAATGAGAGATGGTCGTAGAAAGCTCGATTTGTTGGAACATATAGATCAGATAGTCAATAAAAAGGTTGAAAACGAAGAATTTGCTTTAGAATGCTTATTGGACGAGGCACAACTTATAGAAGAGTTTGATTTTGCATTAATGGAATCACTATTCACTGCACGGAGTTCCGAAAACAAAGAAGATATGATTGAAGCTTTGAAATTATTAAAAACGGAAACTATAAAGACGCTTAAGACAGAATATAACGCGTTTAGACGGCGATACACTCCGCCTAAATAAACAAGTCAACAAAAATTAATCAGTGCCTTGCTTTTGAAACAGGCCAAGGGTTTTTAAAATTCGCGCCATGACACGCTAGTAAGTGTCGCAGAAACCACAGTTATTTATTATGCACAATGGCATATCTATTCCCTGCTCAGTGTATAATTTTGTAAATGTATTTATCAAGGTGTAATGTAATTAAAAAGGGTAAATACTATACCCTCAGAAGGCAATATTTTATTATTGACACTTTAAAGATGTTGCTGGAACAACTTGATCTACCAAATTTTTGTTTCCTTTTGTGATATTCAGAGCATAATATTCAAGTACAAATTACACTATTTTTCCACAATGCTAATAAATTTTTAACACCCTCTATTTTTTCCTTTATTTAACCCTTCATCAAACTAGAAATAAAAGGCAGTATATTACGAATTCTTTTATTGGATATTCTACAACATATATTCATAATAAAATAGAAAGTTAAAACATTGCAATCAAATATTAACTGAACAATTTGGTTGCTTCCAGTTCAAGCATTTTAATTATATGTACAAATCATTCTATAAACATTTATTTGATATTATTTGACAAATATGTATAAATAGAATAGTATGCTGTAAAGCAAAACGATAATAAAGTTTATTTTAATTTTAAAATAAAAAATAACCTATTCAGTAGGTAATTCCTGAAGGAAATTTTAAGATATTAAACTTATACAATAATACAAAATATTTCATAAGTATTCAGGTGTGTTAAAAAATAAAATTTTAATGCATGACATCAAATACATTACAGAACTAAACAGATTAGAACTCATTAGATTCAATACTCCAAATAAAAACAGGTTTAAAATCCAATGCAATTATTGCATTCAGAGTACATACATTATTCATAGTCTTTTAATATTTAAAAATTATAGACAAATTTATTCAGTGTCCTACATTATAATCTTATAATTAAGTCACATCACTTATCAGAGTCCATGTCTCCGGGTAATATAATTTTATAGATATACATTTATATTTCTATATTCATCTATTGCCATCATCAACATTCATGTTGTGAATATAATCACTAATACTGCTTTTCAACTAGGTTTTCTTCCAAGAGTAGTACATCTCAAGCGGCTTATTAACCTGAAATCAGTAAAAATTTACTTTTAGAAAATGAATACCTATAGCATAGTTATTAGAATCATTCATTCATAAATCATTTTTCACTCTGGAAAAATGTATCAACTTCTGAGCTATAAAATGAATTGAAAATCCATAATTACCTTCCAAAATTTATCATTTATTTGTCTCAGAGTTTGAGATCCCGCTAGTGGAACAAACTGGCCGGGTGTAGGAGTAACATATATGCAGAAGTTGAGCAACCTGTAAGCATCTGGTAATTCTGCATCCAGGTCTAATGTCAATCGCATTGCTAAATACTTGCTCAAATGATCCACTGGAAGAGAAATGGTAGAAATGTAATTAAACACAAAATTGTCAAGAATAAAATCGTTTTACAAGTTTAGTAGAGGCACAGTGATTTTTTACCACCTGCATCATCACTAAATCTGTTATTCTTCATTCGAAAAAATTCATAGAAACTCTATAGAACTGAATGTCACCAGCATACCAGACAAACTACAACTTATTTAATATGGATTTATTTTCATCAGCAAAGTTCAGTTTCAAGATCGAAGACATCCTTTTGGATGAATGATGTTCGAGATGAATTTTAGAATGTATTCTCCATTTGCATCAAGTTAAATTAATCTGTATTTTGCCTGAACTGAGTGTGCACTCATAATCATATTACACCATCAGTCCTGGTCCATTATTGGCATGTAACATTCTTTTGACACTACATACAGTATGGTCATATTATTAACAAATATGCAGGCTATTTTTATATTGTAAACAAAATGACTTATTAGTGATAACAACATGTTCCAGATAACAGAGACAATACACAAGATAGTGTAAAAGCATATAATTGCAATACAAATATGCAATGCACATATGCATCTGTATACATTTATATATCATACTAGCTGACCCAGCGAACTTTGTACCGCCAATCTGATATCTAATATAATATAACAATAGTATCTAAAATAATACCGTATTGTTTAAAATAGCTTCGTAAATAGCCCATTCTTTTTTTGTAACATGTGAAAGATAAAAGTGGTTACTGTGGGTTATTTATAGGAGATAGACATCCTCAATCAAGGACGTTTTTGTAGACCTTTTTACAATATACAATTCCGTACTACATTATTTTGATCTATCTCGTATGGTTAGGACAGTGTTTGCAATATAGTGCACAAAAATGCGTTTTTACGACATCACATATAAACCTTCCTCTTGAACCACTCTATCCGTTGACGAAAACTAC
>DWMG01000584.1:0-18607 GCA_018244855.1 Elbella merops
ATGCCTAATCGTTTTAAAATACTAGAGCCAATCGGAGCGTGAGAGGTTCCACCCGGCATGCCGGGTACAGAATGCCGCGATCGAGTATCAAAACTTTTCTCTATCAATTGTTCTATGGCATTGAGTACTGAAGGAGATGAGCTCTTTTCGTTGCTGCAATTGGGATCTTTGGAACTCGGAGAAGAATCATTTACGGACGAGGGAGAGCGATGATGAGCAGACCCAGGAGAAGGAAGTTCCTCGTTAATACTTTTGCGACCGTCACGACTGGTTGGAGTGATGTGCCCGGGCACATCGGGAGAAATAATATTGTTCGAAAGGAGCGCACTCTTTAGAAAATTCCTTTGGCTATTTGACATAGGCGCCCCTATGCATTGTCTAATATGCTCGACGAAAACAGCTGTCTCTATTTTATCACCGCATTTTTCGCAGGTAATCCTACTACCCGTGCCAAAATCCCTAATCGGTTTACCCATAGGAATCCCGTTCCCTTCGCCGTTTTTGAACTCGTGCTGCGCCCTTTCTAATTCGAGTAACTTCCTAACAGGCAGAGATTTCTTCCGCTTTTCGCGAGTTTGACGTCTCCGCCCACCGCTTTCTGTAATGGACCGCATAATATGTTCTTTGTAATGGGAATTTTTAACCATATGATTACTCAATTCTTTCAAGGAACTAAATGCTTGATCACATACTTTACAAGTGAGCACCGCGCTAACATGACTACTTGTGCCCGTACTAGGAGGCACTGCATTATTAGCGCCTGGGGCACTAGAATTTGAACCTTTTGCTTCATCGGAAGACTTCCACGAAATTATCTGCTCCTGTGATATAATGTTAGTGTAGTGCTGAGTGCGTTGCATGTGACTAGTCATTTCAGCTAGTGAACGGAAGCTTTCCGCACACCACATGCATTTCAAAATTTGCCTAGTTTGCTCAGCACCTTTACCTAACCATACGTCTTGACCGCGTACTAATTTCCTAGGAATAGGCATATTTTCCTTTATAAGCATATTGAGATCGCTGTGGTTAGGTTTAGAAGAACTGCTAGAAGACGACGAATTATGGGATGGCGTTGATGGTGAACTCGAAGGTGGCTGAAGAGATGATGGTATGGGCGCACCGGTTGCAGGAGGTACTGGTACATTTACACCACAGTGCTTAGCTTCTTTCATGTGGACTGTAAGATCAGCGAGAGAATTAAAGCTCTTTTTACACCAGACGCATTTTAACACGTCTTTAGTCTGGTCCGCCCCCTTATTGAGCCAATGCGATTGCCAAGCTGAATGCCGAGCTGCCGCGTTAGGAGTCAGCCCGGCACCTAAGGCAGCGCTTTGTACAGATCTGAATAATTCTTCGCCTCCTAATCTACTTAGCTCACTCATCTTCTCCAGTGCTTTTGTTGCATCACTTGGCGTAGGTGCACCATGCTTTAGTTTTCCATTCCATTCAGCAGGAATACTACCTTTTGGTGAAAGACTGGCTACAACTCCCGCAAAAAAAGGTAAATGTGGCGCTACTGGAGTTGTCCATGGCGAAGAAGATGGTTTGAAATCAGCCGGTCTAGAACTTTTTCTCGTGGGGACGGGAGATGGTGAATCTTCTGGACCTCTCTTTCTAGTTCCAACAGATAAATCTAAGGGTCCGTTTTCATTTTTACTGAGATTAACGGCATCATCTAAATCCTCGTCATCGTGTGGAGATTCGCTTCGCTTCGTGCTGAAGTCTAGAACGGCATCGGCACGTTCGGAGTCCGTCATATCATCATGGCAGGACATTAGGAGGCGCTGCTGAGCAGCTGCGGCTGCTGCACCTAAGTACGCAGCAACTGCTGCAGAATGTGGAGGAAGCAACGCTGCAGGTAGAGCAGCTGGCAGGGCCGCTGACAAGGCTGCTGGCAGTGGCAGCCCTGGAGCGCTTCGGCCTGAGTAGACAGAATCGTTGGAGGGACACCGTGGGGCACCCGACGACTCCCTTGAGAGACATCTCGGACTCTCCCTGAGGACAAAGAAATGTCGTCGTTAGACATAAATTTAATCAAGTAAATTACGTTTTTACGATGTCGACCTGTTTCAGATCATTTAAATATTTCAATCGTAAACAAACTTCTACTACATTTTTTTATCAATTAGGTTCGACGTTTTGTGAATAATTAATGAAATCATTTGAGTAGTTTCATATATTTTATAATAATTTTAAAAGCATAACTATTTACATTAAAAAAATTAAACAAGAAATGTGTTACCTACAAGGCAAAGGAAATTATTATTTTTTCCTATGTACGAAACAAATTTGTAATGAATTATACGAAATAAAATGTATCATATACAGTATCAAATGTTGTAGGCATATTTTATTACAATAACAATTATGTAAGAAAAACCCAAATTGAAAACTTGTGTTTTTCAGTAACAATTTTTTTTTGCACTTTGTTAAAATTATATTAACCGCTATAATATAATACTTTACTATCCATACCATTGTATGAAAGAATCATATGAAAGGAAAAATATCAAAAAAAAATTAGAAGTTTTGAATCCAAGTATCAACATGTCGCTAAATAATATAATAGACAGAATCTTATAAAATTTATGTTTGACAATAATAACGAGATGAAGGCATGAATAATAAAACAACACCGGCTGACAGGCCCACGTTGGAATAATCAAGATAGCTTTGATAAACGTTTATTGGTAACAATGGAGGAAGACACTTATCATCGATATTTATGCGACAATAAAATTCATCGACATCCATTATAATGATACACGGAATATAAATGAATGAAAATAATCACAAGTCGATTTCAAAACCCGACAACTAAACACATAGCTAACACACAAATTTGTCTAATACTTAAAATATAATTGTTTCAGTAGTCTCCAAATCACACACATGTAAAATAAATGTCAATATTGTTAAGTAAAAAAACAAAATAAATAAAGTCCCTCTACATAGCAGAAATGCGAATGTTCCAAGTATATTTTCGGTCGGCAGATGTTATCAATTTATTAGCATATGAATAAATTAAAGACGATTGCGGGAAATTTAAAGACTTCTTATTAGAATGAATTCAAATACCATAATAGTTTTAGGCTATAGAACGACAAAAAAGTTGAAGGCTAACAAAACTTTACTTAAGAACTTTTTACACAACATTCGAATTAGCAATAATAAAGTGTTTGTAGTTGAATAAACTACAGGTCGAATACAGATTGAACATGTCGAAACACAAGACAATGTAGAAAAAGTGATAGACTACTGGAAAACAATGGAACACTTGTGTAAATAAAAATCCTACCTCACGTGGTCCGGTTCGACGATCATTTTGGACGCAATCTTATCAAAATATCTCCAACGATTCGTGATGAAAAGTTCTCGGATCCATCAAACAACACTTTAGTAAGTAAAAAAACACTAATACAATAGACAACAACTGACTTCCCAAGAAGAGTTCAGATTGTAAACACGTCGCGAAAGACGCGCCGCGTAGCCGGCGGTCGAGAGGGAAGTGCGCGGTGCCTGCGGCGGCGGCGGCGATCCCGCGTGGAATGAGACGCCGCGTGATTTACGACCCGCCTGCAGCGCCCCCTCCCCGCACACTGCTCGCCCGAGCGAGATAGCTGACCGTACGAACAAGCGACTCCGAGGGAAAGAGAGAGACGGCTATACGGTTTCCGCTTCGAGGGGTGGCGCGCTGCGTAATGCAAGCGTGCGTGCTATGCGCGAGGTGGACGTGCAATGACGGGCGATCGTTCCGATGACAGCCGCTCGACAGAGTGGAGCTACTCCGCATAGCTGAGTCACTGTAGTGACACCAATGAAAGGTGTAGAATCCTCAATGGCCAATCGCTGCGATATCTCTTGGAAGCACACTTTAATGACTCTGTCCGTCTTATGTCTCTACCGTCCATGTTTACACATACTAGGCACGAGATGAAAGTCTTCGGCTTACTGAAGATTACCCGTGCGGGGTTGACGGCGTTGACGGCGCGTAACAAAACGACGGGACGAGTCCTTTCAACGACACCGACAGACAGGGGACGAGGACGGATTTACGTGTATCACGAACAGATTTCCTACCCTGACAAAGGAAAATAATGTTCTGTTTATTTATTTTTACGACTGTTTGGTACAATATAGTCACTTCAAATAACAATATAAAGCCGCGGAAAGAAAGCGTGGGCTGAATTCCGATAAGATAAACGAGACCTTTCCCAATAAGAACATCTACCACACAATGTAACACGTTGAGCGGTACGATCCAATACACACGTAGTTCGGACATTGATGAGTGAAATACACGAATTTACGTTTGAAATAAAAGTACGCGGACTTATTTTTGTCAATGACCTAAAACAATCTATCAGTACACTTTAAATTAAAAAATAAATTTCCAACAGAATCGCCAGCTGTTTATTGCTTCCTATAAGCATTAGTCGGGTGCGGGTCAATCAATCATGGGTGTTTATGTGACAGGTATTGTGTTCTCCTTCCCCAGCGGACACGCACGCCACAGAAATATCAAAACCTGTGACGGGTTTTTGTCACAGACAAAAAAGTTTTATAACACTCCGGCCGGGAGTTTTGCAAAATGTTACATACGGGAAGTGAAATGTTTTACTCTGTGGCATAGTCCGCAGTTGGCTGAATTGCCGATCTGTCACATAGCTAACACACAAACGATGTAAGATGAATAAGCTAGAATATTTATATTTCTGTATTTTTTAACCTCATTAATATCAATTTCTTAACAAAAGTCGTGACAGCGAAATAACCCAGATTGAAGGACTCCTGAAGAAGTTACTTTCACTGAAGTAAATAATTGTCTCCGTACACAATAATCACATTTTTTAATTTCAGTGCTTTGAATCAATTTTATTAAACGTTCTACATCCTATTACTGATTAATGGTTGCTACGAATCATATTTTACAAGTCTGTAAAAAACAAATGACACTAGGCTAAAAATATTTTGACAGGTACCTATTGGCAGGTATTTATTGGCGTTGATTAATTAATTTTTGAGTTATTTTTTTTTTAAGCAACTGTAATTTTAAGCGGAATCTAAAATTCTAAACAGTATGCTTAAAATAACCATTATGGAGAGACTAACGCTACATCAATATGCACCTCAAAATAAATTTTATATTATAGTTTAAAAGAATAATTAACTCATTTACTTGCAAACACGTAGACCTTCAACCTGGCTGTTGATATTAAAACTTCTCTTGTCAAACACAACTCATATAACTTAATGAGTCAACATAGCACCTCATATTCATCATTTTACAGGGAATATCATGGTATCGGCTGAAAAGTTTGATACAAAACATCGCCTCCTTACTTTTTTCTCGTTGCTCGCTGACAGTGGGCAACGTCACAACGGCAAAGGCATGTGCGCATCAAATTTTAGTTTTACATTGTACGGGTAGGTAGTATGGGGGACACCTGACACTGTTTGAATAATTTCGCAGTTACAAGTTGAATTTTAAAACCGACACACATGTCACTGAAGCAATAAAAGTGCGAAAAGCTAATGGCCGATATTGTTTTGTTTTATTGATGACGATAACATAATAAAAACTCTGAAGTAACACGATAATAAATAGAAGTCAATTACCCACCTAACGTCCTTACAATATTATCTATGGCGAAATAGAGCAAGCACTATCTGGTGTACTCGATTATACGTTAAAATATAAGTTGAAAAGCTAATTGATAATTATCATATAATATTATAAATGATATAAATGATTATGAATACAACCTAACTCTGAATTTATATGATAAAAAATAGGTTTGGCTGACGAAAAAAAATTGTATCCAATTATCGGAAATGTGTTGTAAGGTACTTATTATTATAACTGTTAATATTCCTAGCAGTGACTCGGAGTCTGGATTTCTGTCCGGTATATGGCAATAGGTTTACCACCTATTCTTAGAGTGTACAACACTTTTCTGCCTACCCCTTCGGGGACCATAGGCGTGTCGTTAGGTTCAATACTACGTTATTTATGCTACTGAACATACAAAACAGAACATACAAGGCCTGATAATATTTAGTATAGGATAGGATAAGGATATCGTAGTTTTCAGAGTTTAGTACACGAAGACTGAGTATCCACCGTAAGCTTTTCAAGAACGACTACGAAAAAATCCGAAACTAGTCAAGCTATTCGAAAAACTCTATGTAAACCTGTATATTTTACCAATTACCTATGACTGGGTTGAGGAACCATTTGGATTCTATTTAGTAAAAGATAAACGCAGACTGAACATAAACATCAGGATTGATAGACCATCGTGAGTAAACCTACACACACCTTAGAATTTATGAAAAAAAATTCTAAGGTATGTAAAGTCTGCCAACCCGCACTTGGACAGCGTGGCAGACTATGCCCTTAACCCTCTCAATATGAGAGGACAGCCAAACGCAGACTGAATGGACATAATCTCTTCATATCTTATGGTATGTTGTTAAGGGTGACGCGTATCACATACCCACGCTGAACCTCGTATGTTCATCACGATACGAAACATAATGGGGGCAATTAGAATTATTTATGACCAACTACTCCCAGTTATAATAATTGCCCCAGATATTTATTTCTTTCAACGAACTATTTTGTAACACATGTACCTAACACTATTATAAATGGCTCGTTCGTTCGTCGGTTAGTGAACATAACCGTTGGAAGAAGGGAGTCGTAGGTTCGATTCCGAAGCACAAGTATTTGTTCTATTGGGCATAAATAATATACCTAAAAGTAAGTAAATGTTTATGTTTCTGTATGTATATTATATACTTTTCTCAGCCCTCCGCTTACTATACTTACTACACGCTCTCTCTAACTAAAAATAGCACGACATCGTGTGGAGATGACTTAACATTTAATGATATTTCATATATATTCAATAAAATTATGAAATACGAAAATAAAATACGAGTAGAATGTATATAGAGTATCTACCTAAACTGTATACCAAAATAATCGACATTTCTGTAGTTTATGAGAATATTATAGGTTATTACAGAATTATGTGTTTTTTATCCAAATCTCCGTGGGTGTCTGGTTACGTAAGAAACCAACTTCAATTAACAAACAAAACACAAAACCGTTTACAGATGATAATGTTCTTAATTAATTAACAGTTTAATCTCACACTCATATTTATCTATGTAGATGAGTCAATAAACTGACTATTTAAATAGACATAGTTTATTGTGATATTGACCCTGAATATACATACCTATATATTTAATACAGAGATAATATATGTATATGTCTAAGCAGATTTCATATTTAGTATTAGTATTATAATTAATATTTGAAGTTGATTATGTATTTCAATTAAATGTACAACATTAAAATTAAAATATTGATAAATATAATTTATGTATTTGTTTGTTTAGCATCGATAATTGTATTAAATACACATATAAATACATGTTTATATATGTTTGTCCGTATCGTGGTGTCGGAACAACAATTATGCTAAAAATATATTTTACATATACATACATAAAAACATACATTGCTTCTTTCATATACATATAATATATTTTACTATTTTATTATATTTATATGTATATCTAATTACTATTTTTTTAATAAGAATTTCAACTTGACTTGTTTTTCCACGTTACACAAAGTACCACACAAATTTTTTTCCAAAATAAAAATTTACTTTTCAAATCTCTCGAATTATTATATAACCTTGACTATGGCTTCAATGTCAATACTAAATGGAAATTAATATATATCAACTTCAAATCAAAAGCTACAAAATAAAATAAAAATGTATTTATTGATTAAACAAAATCTAACAGATCTAAAAAACTATCTATGTATAATATACATATACTTACAGCGAGAGAAATATACAAATTTAGGTAAATCAGAAGTGTAAACAATAGAGCCACAGGACGGATGCTCCAGCCGGAGAATGTTTATGATTGATAGCTACCTCTTCAGTGCAACTAATTGACAGTGATGGAACACGATGGATACAGGCACGTATTATCTCTACCCCGACAAAATCATATTTACTTTTCAACTTATTGCCCCGATGATACAAAGCTCAAAGTTCCATCACAAATTGTTGTGCCAACCACTAAAATTAGTTAGGCATCCGTCTATTTTAAAAGTCTAATCTGTGACCACATCTCTTACAATAAACGTTAATTAATTCAATTATTATTATTATTTTGACTGCCTCGTTTGTGGAGTGGTTGCAAGCGTGACTGCCGATTTGGAGGTCCTGGGTTCAAATGGCAGGTCGGGTACTATTATATTTTTCTAATTTAGAATTTCTAGTAGTGACTGGGAGTCTGGATGTGTGCCCGGTGTATGGCAATAGGCTCACCACCTATTCCATTGTGGGACTTAAACGTAACCGGCGAAACGTGGGGGTGTACTACACTTCTCTGCCTATCCCTTCGGGGATTACAGGCGTAATCTTACATATTAATAAATATAATAGTTCGGTCCATGAAGACCTTTATACTTTGCTATTATGATTAATAATATGCTGTTATATACATTATACTACACCTAGATTCCTATCTTTAGGTATTTTCCTTGAGTGTGTATCTGTCAGGGGCCACAGGCCTGCGCTGTAAGTCACTCAACACACTTACAAAACGTGTTTATTCACGTGTTGACATACTTTAATTGTTTTCTGTTGCACGTAAAATGTAATACATTACAAAAGGGAATTCATGGATCAATTCGAACACGACCCAAAAACCAGCCAATGGCGTGTATAATTTAGAAATGACACCAGCCAATAGAAAATATTTTATATGTTTTACATAACGATTAAAGGTACTCATTGGATATTTGTAGATATTATAACTGAGAAGAATTAAAAAAAAAAAAACAATTTTTTCAGTTGTGTAGTTGACAGCAAAGTTATTAAATGTACGAGTTTATAATTACAATGAATAATTTCTAGGAGAGCGTGCTACATCCTAGGCTACATCTTGCTTTCCATCGGGTGAAATTGCAGCTAAACGCAAGCCTATTTAAAAAAAAACTCATTGTGTCTTAGAGAAAAGTTATACGTAATTTCAACTATGCTCTCAATGTCCCTGTGGCGCAGAGGATAGCGCGTTGGACTTCTAATCCAAAGGTCGTGGGTTCGATCCCCACCAGGGATGTGAACATGCTATCTTGATCTTTTTTATTTAAGTAATCTTTTGTACTGTTTTATTTAGATGCAATTCAATGATTATTTAATTAGTAGTTTAGTAATTAGATTATTTAATTACTTGCCAACTACATTTTGCATTTTTGTTCAAAATTTTATTTTAATTGTGAAGCGTGTGATGAAACTAATTTTGTATTAAAGCTAATTTTATTTGCCTTTTTAAATAAAATACATACTCAGTAATGTATGTATACAGTACATACTTATATAAAAATATCGATAATCCCTCTAAGTTGCCCCATACACTGTGTATGGGGCAACTTAAGTATGTAATTAAATTAATTATTTCCCTTTAAGCCAATGGACAAGTATAGTAAGGGAGAAAGCATCGTGAGGTAGACAGCGCGGCTGTGTCCATAGCACTGGTGTTGTATGACATGTAAAGTCTGTTAGTATATTAGTGGTTTATGAATATTGTACGCTCTAACTCTTATTGCATTACTAGTCGTTATAGCCCCTTACACATATTTATTTATAAATGAGGATAACCAATAACTATTATGATATGACATATATATAATTATTTCTATAATAAGATGCATACTCAATGTGGGCATAATTATAGGTTACCACGTCGCATATTACAGACTAGTTCAATATGGAAAATATTATTTTTTAAATATAAGTGATGAAGTAGGTATTTACGATCCGTTAATGTACTTATGTACATACACAAGAGAATGTATAAAAAATGAAACATTACATTTAATCTTTTAAACTGTTATAACGAAAACGTAACGTAACTTAAAGCCTATAATCCCCGAACAGGTAGGCAGAGGAATGCAGATCACTCCCACGTTTCACCGGTTACGTTTACGTCCCACTATGGAATAGGTGGTGAGTCTATTGTCATGCATCAGGCACATATCCAGACTCCGAACCACTACTAGAAAATCTAAATTAAAAAATATTGTAGTGTTTGACCCGAGAATTGAACCCGGGACCTCCCGATCGGCAGTCGCTCTTGCAGCCAACACGACCAACGAGGCAGTCTATTAGTATCTATTATAAACTTGCATAAACAAAAAAGTAATCAAATACAGTACTCAAACTGTCATAAAATTGAAACGCAAAGTGACCTAAAACATAACAATAAACACAAAATATTCGCCTCGATCTAATCGTACGTTAATCATCACATTCTTGTGTCCGTTATTTTTCGAAATCAGTAATAACGCCAAGAGGCACAGATAACGAAAAACAGATACCACTGCCCGACTGGCTTTATGGTGTCGATGAGAGACGAACAGACTACTGATCTACTGACCGAATGGAACGGATTGGGCGTCGTAAACATGGTAGCGAAACGTGTTGGAAAACCTGATACGATTCAACATTGTATCGCAACTGTGCAGGCGACTTTCCGATAGATAATAGATAGATAATAATGTAGGATCCTGGGACAGCTTAGATATCTGATCTAAAGCTATTGAAAGTCTGACAAAGTAAAGTATTAACTGGATTTTCTTGGTTACTATTACATTATTTTAACTTATAAGCGTCTCGTTCAACTATCTACCAATATTTCAACAATTCTCCCACACATTTTTTCGACCTTTGAGAAAAATCGAACCATGTGCATTTAGTAATTTTCACACCACTTACATTAATTAAACCAAATCAATGTCCAAGATATTTATCCGATTAATTAACATAGACGTTGTAATTGTTTACACAGGCCCTTCATTCACCTCGAAAGGTGCTGACTGCTGACTGGTGCCTGAATTCTGGGCCAATTATAGGGACGGACATAACGCAATTATGCATTACTAAACAACTATTACCCATCGACCTTGGTAGACTTACTGTTAACTGATTAGTAACCAGATCGTTTTCATCTCATTAGGTAATGTCAATTTGATGGTCACAACTTCGCCGTGCAATAACTATTTTAGTACCAGGTTCGTTGATAACTATGTATTTGGGTCTATTCATAGTTAGGTGTATGGGTCTGATTTTAAACTAAGTGGTTAATTTTAAATATACATATATGCGACTTTTTGGAAATAAACACCAAGTGCCATGGCGTTAAAGGAAAATATCATGAGAAAACTTTAAGGTTCTGTTGCTTCTACGGTTAATTACCTATATATCTTAGAGTACATACTTATATCGAAAAATAAACCAAGTAAAGAATATTTAAATGACAAGACATTTTATGGATTAGTTTTATTATAGTTAGACCAGTTCTTATTTGTTCACGCGCAATTTGATACTGAGTACAAAAACTATAGTCCCAACTATGTTCGCACTCGATGCATTAAATGGCAAGCGCATTCGATGTTTATTACAATCCAATTTTAAATATTTGTCTATGGAATAGTACAGATTAAAAATAAGTCTGCATTGTCTATGTTTCTAACATTATTTTTAAACGCTCGGAGCGCAGGTCAAGGCTAACGTTGTAACTTATAAACCTGTTGTTCAATTATTGTTCTGCGCTTGATAAACATATTTAAATATTTGTTATCTGTGTATTTCCTTGTGAATCGTTTTAGTTGTTCTACAGATAATTTATGCATATTTGCAATATGATGCCTCAGTGAGAAGAAAAATGACACAGTTATACTGTTCAATAAATAAAATATTGAATTCATTTGTTATATGCGTGCCAGGACTATTTCATACATAACTATATGAGAGTATTATAATCATCTTTTGTAACTTGTATGTAGACAATCATAACTGTATCTGCAACAATTTTTTTCCAAACATATATGTTTTTTTTGTAATATTTATTGCATTACTGTCTGAACTGCGATTAATCTTTTAATAAATTTATAAATATTTATCGATAGAAATAAATTCAATAATAATATGGTTCGAGGAACCCCGCAGTTCTCGGAGCCTTCCTATTAGCGCAGCGGAAGGCCACCGAGGGGGTTTTGATGCGATAAAAGTCCAACAACATCCAGTATCTCTTAGTATACTGGATTAACCGGTATTCCGGTAGAAGGTTATCCCTCCCGTAAATAAAATAAGACATTTCAAATGTTAAAGCTTCCGCACAGTGTTATCACTGTTCAAATGTCTGTACCTGACTCATTCTGGCTCAATCTGTTGTAATGCTCTACAATTTTATGAGCGTGAACTACGCCGCTCAATTTACAGTCTCCAGCAAAATTGTTCAATTTAAATTGCTTTATCACTTATTTATAAAACATTTATTAGTGCTGAATAAATTCTTCTGCAATAAATTCCATAAATTAAGCGTTCACAATATTCTGCTAAATGGTGGTTGCGGTCAATGAACTTTTCGCTCCTACTTAACTTTAGACTGGCTTTCAGCAATCCGTCTTCAATGTATTTCTACGTATAAATAAAGGAATGACAATATACAACAATGTAAGGACATCTGGATTTAAATACTTGGTGCTAGAAACAGACTCTTTGGTGAATTAAAAAGCGTCCGGGTTCAAAACCTACCAGGGTTGCCGTTTAAACTCCATTTACATATCCACCTTTTTCGAAAAAGTAATCAGAGACTTGCTTACTACGACCTGTGGAAACAGTAATCTGAAAATTAGTTGAAAAATGTTTGAAGAGAACTTTCAGGAAAAACCTAATAATAATATCGGCCAGTTTTCCTCACAGCCGTGCCAGTGTAATACCCGAGAGGTGTGGACGTCGCCGCACTGCACTCGTACATTGTCTCCTTGAGGTCGTCACCTATATTGATTCGACCTCTACGCCTCCTGACTACCAATACATAACAAGTAGGTATCGTATAAGCGGCACACGTTCCTTGTATACCACTAGATGTGTAAAGTTATTATTGGTAGTCTCGAATTCATCCGAAACAAATCGGAGCATCCCGACATTCGCACGTAACTTTAGCCAGGAAATTAGAAATGATGAAGGTTGAGATAAAAAGATTATTGAAATCTAATGGAGACAAAAATTTATACGAGACTAAAGTACATTTCTATTACAAATAATCCACATTCATAATTATTTATATCTTTGCTATTTGGCACGGCATGCTCTCTGCCTACCCCGTAAGGGACTTGCAATAAAGACGTGTTAAAATAAAATAATAATCGACCCATTTATCATTCCACTGTTTAAAAACGGGTTTCCTCTCATAATGAGAGAGCCAAGGCTATAGTCTGCCACGCTGGCCAGGGTGCGGGTCAGCAGACTTCATACACATTAGAATTTTTTTTTTAGATGTGTATCTATGTACAAATAACCCAGTGTACAGTAGAATGCCCTACGTATTCCTACACTCGCTCCACAAGCAGCAGGAAGTGCGTGACGGTACTGTGATGACCTTGAACGAGTTCTACATATATGCGACACGAGCACTGGCCGCGCTGGGATCTTACCATTTAGTGTTCTGTGGCTTCCACTGCCGAGCCACTAAAAATTATCATTTGTTTATCACATATGCTTATATCTAGGTCTAATAACTATGAAGACTGTGTAAATTATTATAAATAAACAGCATTAGTAACCTACAAGCGCTACGTTTTCATATATTCTAAGTTACTAGACTTCAAAATTCATAAACCATACGTTGTAATAAACTACAATGACTTACATCTTTCTAAAATCTTATTATTTATTATTCATAAATACATGTATATTCCCTATTTGTATTGTATACTCATGTAGACAGTATTTCCAATATTCAAGTATACAATTCGAAAGCAAAATGCTAGACGCCGAAGAAAAATATGATTTAAAAAATCTGCGGAACTTTGGATTAATTGCGAAACTCGCGCGTGTCAAGTTACTTAGAAATCAGGCAAGTAGGTACAGTGCAGTCTTCGTAACGCGGTCATCATCCGTTTCTAAGTATGTACGCGTCACCGCCAGCATGCGGTCCTCTGGCAAATTGGATGTCATTAGACCGGTTTAGATACGGTTTTTTCAACATCTGTGTTTATTGACAACCACGTTGGTTGAGTGGCTGCAAGCGCGACTGCAGCTTGAGAGGTCCTGGGTTCAAATTCCTGGTCGGGTGCTATTGAATGTGCTATAGTTCTTTGAATCTTTGAATCTTTGTTTTTTGGAATAAAACCAGTATTTGTGCAATATAACAGATGAGACTGTAATTTAATTAATAGTAGTTTAATTTGGATATTGACGATTGGACGTTTGAGTTATGAGGTGACCACTTTTCATACATTAATACTAAATAACTTTATCGAACATGTAGTGAAGGTGGCAAGATTACATAAAGATGCCAAATCTCTGAGTGTCTTATACAGATATTTACGCATAGGTACTAGCCGATCGTATTCGGAATTGGAATATGTTTGAATTGGAGTCAATACTCACATCTAATTAAATGGTAGTTAAAAATGGTATTCCATTTTTACTTACTATTAACATCTATTGAATTAGAAAGACGTCCATATCGTTTGTTATTTTCTTAAACATGGTGCTGTTTAGAAAAAAACCCACGAGCGATACGTAGGCCCTACTGTTTATGTACAGTTTCCTTATAATATAAATAGTATCGCAAATTTCGATCCACTGACTAATCAGCGAGCGGTGTACGAATCACTGGGTTATCGCAATTAGGCGAATGATAAACTAACTTATCAACAAGTGTCTGTAGTACTATTCAGTCGTTGTGTGCGCTGTGCTCTTGTATAATCGGTGATTTAAACGGGTCTTTAATTTTTGTTCTTCCATATTACAATGCATTCTAATGTCTTAGTCCTCCATGGCTCCTAAGTTCGTTTTTTAAATTATTGCATTTTATAAATACCCACACAACTGGGAGAAATAGTGTCGGTGACGGTTAATAAATAGTTGTTGGTGTTCAAGACATTGAATATATCATATTGTTTATGCGAGAGCTGTGTGGATGTCATCTTGGATATTGTAGCTGTGTAAAAATAATAATTCCTTTGTATGTCAGTAAGTATGAGTCGTTTTGTTTGTTATCTTTTGTTTTGCGTAAGTTAGTAGGTGTTTTCTTACCCCAATTTTATATTTCGTTTTATTTTTCTTAATTTAATGTTAAAGAAACAAAAGCAAGAACTGTGTAGTACGCACCATACGCAACAACAGCAATCACCAATGTATTTCCAATGCCTTAAAGAAGTTTCTATGGACTTTTCTCGAAGAGGTCTAGCTATAGATTTGGAAAGATCAGTACCACACGTGGCAAGTAAGCAGTGCACAGTAGCTTGTGTCCGGAGCAACAACAATAACTATATAGATATTCAACGAGCTGTTGTATTTTGAAGTGGTGTAATATCTACTTTAAAGGTAGATTAGTATACGTCTCCCCCTCTGCCTCTTCTCAAAGATCAGAAATCACAAGTTGATCACATCAAACGTTTAAGATTTCCATCGTATTTCTATTTTCTTTCATGTTTAGAGTAAGTCATCATGCGGACTAGACGTTTGGACCATGAACCAGTAAGCCGTCGCTGATTATCAATCTACTTATGCTACTAACAAATTTTTATCACTAACGGTTACAATGATGCGACATTTTTAGCGACTAACAATTCATTTTTGATTTAAGTGTACTTACCAATGTTTCAACGGCCTCTTGTATAGCATATCTTGTTCTTCAGTGATTGTGTAAACCTTAATAAATTCATTTAATGGAAATCGTATGCACTAGCAATTTAGTATCGTTACTGTCGTTCAACGCTGGTATTGTTTGGCGAGATCGTGACTCATACGTTGTTAGGTACTTTTCACATGAGGCGATTTTATTTATTTGTAATACGGGTACAGTGCCGCCAATTAGAGTTCATGTCCTGTAGTGAACTTATAAAGCCTAATGGATAGATGGCATGCGGGTAAACGAATAATAATAATACTTCACACGAATTCCTTGTAGGTTATGCGTCTTAGATATACAGTATGCTCAGCTCTGGTCTCTTCACCTACGAGAGGCCAGAAGGATTCACGACCACGTTGCTTCAGTACGGACTAGCGGAGGCCACTTCAAATATGTAATTGTTTTAAGTGATAATGCTTTTTCTTACTGTATGTCTCATCGTTTTTTTATGACCGATTAAAAACCCACATGCGTACAAGCCTAAGCTCCTTGTCACGACCTCGTAGCGACCGTGGCGACGTGTCGCAACGGTTGACGTCGTGTGGGGCTCCAGTTTTTGTGTGCAGATTCAATTTCACGTTGAGTATTTGTTGTTTTTTTGTTGACGTCGTCAAGGCCGAACTGCCCTTTTACATATTTTCTGAACGAAGCCTTTTATACCTTTCCTGTACTGTACTGACTTATTTTAATTCCATCACACTTGACCCGAACTTTAAACTGTCTTTCCCGCCCGCTTCCCCTCGTGCTTCTTCTATTTTCAAAAACAACTGACTATGCATGCACTTATGTACATAGTAATTTTAATTTATAAGTAGGTACATGTAAATCATCAAAATGTAACATTTAAATGACACTTAACTCATTACGTTTGAGTTGGAGTTGGACAAAAGAAGTAACAGAAAAATTGCCATTAATACTTCCGTTATGCGTTATGGCGTAAAAGATCGCTTTGGCCATTACCACGTCCAACCGATTAACGATTTGTTCGGTTTCTCTCAAATAAACTTAATAAGCCTTCTCCATTGCAGTTCGCGCCTCACGTGCGTCTGGCGAAATGTGATATTTGCGTGAGTCGGCCTTTTGCATGTAAAGAATGCTCAGTCGACGTATTGAAATACTACAGACCTATGTAACACAATTCACACCACTTCAACAACAAAAATGCAGTATTATTAAAGAAATTGGATGAATAATTTTATTCTGAACAGTTACTCTAGTTTTGGGTTTAAGAACGATATATTTAATGTCACATAGACAGAAAATATAAAAGAATTCTAACATAAATTTTGTAAGTACTAATCATTAATTTTGAGTGCCTAGATTTAAGTATAATTTAATAATAACAGTGATATCCTTGATCACTAGATGCAATTTAGTATTGTACACGAGATCTAATTAAACGAACAGTGACAACTTCAAACCACTGATTCAATTTTTTTGTATCCACCACGTATGGAAGTCACTTTACTTGAATAGCTGTGTGCTAATTTAGTGCAAGTGTAGCGACCGACACTTGCTCCCAAACATACTTGTTTCACACCTTACAAACGTGCTCCATGTGCACGCGGTGGATAAGATAAAAAATTCGTTTATTTGTGTTGTTACCGCGTCGTCGCTCACTCGTGTCCTTCTGTCTTGTCTGTACATAGGTATATGAAGACGTTCACATAGACGAAATGATAACTAAAGCAAATAGGGCACTTGGATTTGTACTTAGACATTCGGCAGATTTCAAAAATATCAAAACCCTTAAAATACTTTACTGTGCCTTTGTTCGCAGCCACTTGGAATATGCTGCACAGATTTGGAACCCTCAATATAATATTTATATTATATTATATATTAAGAGCGCATTCAAAAACGTTTTCTCCGTTTCATCCAATTTAAAGCAAAAAAATATAGGTACTCTAATTATAACCTGGGTCGTTCCACCGTTTCGTGCAAAAAACACCGATTTTGAGAATCAAATTTTTTTTCAGTTATTCCACATTTTTTTGTAAATTAACGAATTCTGGACTTTGGTAGATTTATAAAAACTGGAAGGCACTCTTTTATCTGGTTTAGTTTGGGAGAAAACGATAACTGAAATTTCATGCTTGGAAGGTAATGAAATAGGAAGGAACGTAATGAATTTTGCTCGGAAGGCAATTTTTAAAGTGGATGGCAATGAAATATCTTCTGCACAATAACTATGAAAATAGACTTAAATGCAAATAAAACAAATATAATATTAATAATCAACATTTACTTCTATTCAGTCTTTGTTTTCCCTTCAATTAAAAGGCGGGTTATGATTAAGCTTTTAAAAATAGGCATTATAAAATTACTTGTGGCATTATTAAACTAATTTAATGATTTATTTTTAGCACAAGTCAGTTATGGTATGAGCTAATATCAATTTATATTGTTAATAGAATAATATCTTTTTTGGACTTACATGCAAAATCACAATAATCACTTTACTTGAGAATCATTAAAATCTAAAAAAAACAACAAAATAAAAATATTTCTCAAAACTTAACTAAACATCATAACAAATAACTTCAAGTCAAAATGTACGATTGATAACATCACGATATTTGGAGCCAAAAATGTTTAGAAATTATAATAATAATTGTTAACAAAATCTTCATAGTAATATAATTATAACAATTAAACTTGACAAATTTACTATCATCAGCTAATACCAATCTAAAAATCTAAATCAAAGCGTACCTTAAAAAATATCATAGTCCATACTGTCGTTCGATTCCTCATAATATTTATTATTATCTCGGTTTGGCTTATCAGTCTTATTAAAATTAATGAATGATTCGAATTGCCGTTGGTGTTCAGAGTTAAATGCTGGTGTCAATCTTCT
>DWMG01000585.1:0-18590 GCA_018244855.1 Elbella merops
TCTGTGTGACTGCACTATGTAAACTCCGAATTAAGCCAAGTGAGAACCGTACTGGAAGCCAAAAGCTACACCTGGAGACAAAGTCTTCGGTTGGGGGTGGCTACTCAAAGCGGCGAACGATGAGCGTGGAACGATTAGCAGCCTACTTGCCCTACATTTTTTTTTTCAACCCATAACAATTCCACTGTTGGAATACGGGTCTCCTCTCATATTAAGAGGTTAAGGCCATAGTCTGCCACGGCCAAGTGCGGGTTGGCAGACACCTGTTGCGGTCCAAATATGGCATAAGGATAATATTCCGCTCTCCGTCTCAATTGAAGACTTTTCTACGTTCACCTAAAGACACAGATCCGTTAAACGTACTGGACGTACATATACATTATACCTTACGGCTGTGGTAAGAGTTACATTGGAGAAACTCGACGCAACATCGTGACTAGAGTATCTGAAGACATACGCAGCATAAAGAACTTGCAGAATATGCCCACGACACAGACACGGCTCATTTCTTACGCTTTGACATGTTGTCCGATCTGGCAAGGGAAAACTTTAAAGTACCTCGTAAGATACGAGAAGCAATAGAAGTGCTGACGTTCCAATTTCAATCGGCATGGAATGAAATGGGTGGACTGTGCCCTCAGCCTGGACACCAATTCTCCGCGCAGGGTCGAAATATAGTAGTGTAGTGGATACTCTAGAGCACGACACAGTCAGCGCCGTAAGTGCCCAGCCAAAAAAGACCTTATGCGCAAGCGCGATCACCGGAGAAAATCTAGGGAATACAAAGACTGCCGACAACGCCGCAACGCCTCAGCGTTCATGCCGCGTCACTCTTACGGCGGCGCGCAGTCCCCGTCACCACCTCGCTTCGAACGGCGGGAACTCATGAGGAAGGACCTCGTACAGGTCGGAAACTAGTCGGGCTATCCCGAAAAATGCACGTGAGTTAAGCCGGTACATATACATATAAACACTGGGAAAATACTTAAAATTTTGGTTTATAAATAATTGTGCTTTAGTTAATAACTCATCAAGCAAGGTTTAAGAGGTTAAGCTACATTTTAGAAGCCCAAGTTTATTCCACATGCCTGTGGTGCACCCAATTTTTTATATATATATTTAGCCTAGCAGACGGGCCATTGCTGGTAGATGGTCACCGTCTCCTATAGAAATTTGCAACATTTGAGGACCAGCCAATGCTTTTCCGGCTTTAAAGGAGAACGAAGTAAACAACTAGTTGTACAACAGAGAGACTCTGGTGACCATTTGATAGTCATATACCATAGTGCTAGCTCCGGCTAATTGCTATAGCCGCCGACGGGCTGCAGCGAAAGCGGAGCGGGAAGCTGCGCCCTGCGAACCCCAATCCGCATGCGCAGCGTGGGGGTGAGGGGCAAAAGCATAAAAGTTCGCTGATGGCGCTTATTATGAGCGGAAGCCGATATCCTACGAATGAATCGAGAAATGTTTCTGATGTATGTTATGATGATGTATGCATCAAGTTTTATTTTCTTGAGTGAATATGAATATATAAATTAAAGTCACATATTTCATAAACATCTCGATGATTAATTTCTATAGGGAAGGCGTATGCGAAGTTAGTTTGTGGTTGAAGTAAATGAAGCTACAGTTATTAAGAAATAAAAGTTCTTTCGTAATGAAAATAAAGCTGTTTCGAAATATCTTTAGCTTAATTTATTGCAAATCCATTTCCGCAAGTAAAATGCCTGATGCAATTATCTAAGGCTATTGTAATATTAATACCATGTTTATAAAAATTTGTTCCATTTTTTCCCTTAGGGTACGAGAATCAAGATTGGTTCATACCATCACCGGCGCTGCCCGTCAGCCCCAACGACCTAGCGTTAACACCTGACCAGATCAGGGAGACACTCAATTACTTTCGTGAGTATTAACATTTTTTGTTGTTCATCAATTCTTAGTTTTCCAGGGGCTAATATGTATGCCAAATCGGCAATGCCGAGAAGGTTAGTAGTATGTTAAGTTATGTGTTATTTTTAGAGCTTCTGGTTTAGTCCATAATTTATTTTAGTATATAGCCTATAGATACTTTTAATGGTACGTATATTTATAATTGTACTAGCTATGCCTGCGAACTTCGTTCGCATGAGAGTCATAACCTTTTCTAAAATTAAAGTACCCTAAGATACTCCTTATTACATCAGCTATCTGCCAGTGAAAGTAACGTCAAAATCGGTCTAGTCGTTCCAGAATAAACAGACAGAATACACAGTCAGAATAAACAGTCGGAATAAACAGACGGATACAAATCGTAAAAAATAAGATCGTAAGTCCGATCGACAGTGTTCTTTATTCTGTCATTGTTAAAGAAAAATGCTACTGTCCAATAGTTTCCATTCTCATTAAAGCTTGAAAATCTCTTGCGATTCTTCCACACAGAGGTTTTTTAATTTCTTCGGCGTATCGTGTCCTGTGCGTTTTAAAGTTTTTTACTCTGTGGAATTGTTCACCACTATACCAGCTTATCCCAGTAACCTAAACTGCTTTCGTTTTATTTCGTTATATTCTTCTTGTTTGTTCTTGATGATTCTGTTCTTTGATTAGAAGATAGAAACCAAAAATCGCGATTGTGTATTGAGTCTTGTTTTGTTTCATTTTTTAAATTTTTATTTTATTTATGAATCTACAATTCATTATACATATTATACATATCCGTTTTATTACTTTTTGTTTTACCTTTCGGGGTATATTGTAGTTCCTTAATATATTATAAATTTCCAGTTCACTTGTGTCGTGCTCACGACTTCGTAACTGTCATTAAAAATATATTTGCTAACAAAGATTGTTTAATAAATCCGAATATAGGTGTTGATTAAATGTGTATTGAAGGTATTAATTTTTGGTGCGTGATTTGAAAAGACAATTCTACATTAATTAGTTTGGATAAGTTATATTGACAATAATGATTTTCCTGGCTTATGAACTGTTGGTGTATTAGACGATTGCGAAGTAAAAAGTGTGAGCGTCGAGATGTGAAATAGTAAAATAGATAAAAGCAATGTGGAAGCGATCGGAGTGCGCGGTGCGGCTGGCAGTGAGGGCCGCGCGGGCAGAGCGCGTGCGCGGCGCCCCCGCGTGCACCAGTGCCGGTCGCGCCGGTAGCCACGCGACACGCGTGCCCAGCTCGCCAGCCGCCGATCGATAACGCGCCGCCGCGGGCCCGAGCGCCCTGCCAATCGAGCTGCGCTAAACATAGAGAGGAACGGTGCACCACTGCCTCGTTGCGAACACCGATATACAGGAGCCGCCCGTGCCGCTGCTTCCTCTCCCGCTCCAATCGGCCGGGACCGGCCCGCACCTTACGCTAGTGTTGTCGGATATCGATCCAGTGATCTATACACTTTAGTCTTATATAAGGTATATTTGCTCTAATTTATTGACCGCGCTCCTCGCTAAGCCGCCGCTGTTTGGAAAGGTATAATATTGAGTGCTCGAATGCGGTACGAATACAGGCGATGAGTCGGTGTGCCGTTAATTAAGGTGTGTTCGGGAATCGGGAGAATCGCGTCGCGACGCTGACGGCAGCGCCTCCCTCGCGCTGCGGCTCTCCGTCTGACTTATCTGTTATCTTGACCGTGAGAAAATAATTATTACGTTCATTATCTCATTGTACGTACTATGGAGAGTTTGTTTAAACGATATGGAACTGATAATAACAAATTACGGTTTGGTGCGATCTACGACACCGCTACCTATATGCCGTTCTATGGTACATAACTATAGTTCAGTCTTATATATTGTTATATATATCTATATTTTTCAAATGTAGAATTCGAATAAAAAATAAGTATACGTGTGTATGTAGTGTTAATAATGTGGCCAGCTTTTGCATGATCATATTAAGTGCAAGTAGCAATGATGATGTTAATGTAAGTTTCATTGTTGCGCATTAGTTTAAACTATATACAGCATTATGCGTTAACAATTTATTGATTACACAAAATGGCGTGCTTAAATTATCAGCCAATGTTGCGCTACCTGGCGCATAGAAGGTAGGTATCGTACGCTTAACAATGCAGTTTTGAGGAAATTATAATCGTATAGCAATTTCTGATGGTAATTAAACGGTAAACAACGCAGCATTCAGGTAGTACATTGTGCAAGAAAAAAACATCTTTCGCCTTGAATGTGAACTGGTCTTTCAATGTTGTAAAGTCACGAGTCATTCTACATCCAAGAACCACAAGACTGCATACCCGCTTGCGCAGCGCACCCCGTGTATGTGTGTTCACAGTCTAGAAACTATTACGTACTACCAGTCATGAAGCAGATGCATTCCAGTTACTGTAATACACCCGAGCTTCACTTTATCATACATACTGATATGCTAATAAAGGCCTAAATGCTCTCTAATAAGTATTAAATTAAATTGAACACTTTTTGCAATTACGTTGCCGATCATGTGAGGTGTGAGCGCGAACATCGGTAAAATGTAAATCTATTGTATAGTTATTATTGAGTACTAAACGGAAGCGATTTTAGCACTGTAATAAAGTTAATTTTAATTATATTGAACAGTAAAGAAATAAAACAATACTCAGTTTATTGTAAATCATAAAAAAATATTCTGTATAGCCCAATATTACATATTTATAAAAAATAAATAGACAACAAAAAAGAATAAAAATATCCGTTCTTGTCGGTGCAGTACGTTTTCAAATTGAAAATGACAGAGATCGATGTCAAATTACTTATTTTATATTATCATTCGATTCGATGATGAATGGGCCGAAGTTTGGAGTGATTCATCATACGTAACCACATACATCATACGTACATATATACGTACACACCGCACATCCACTGCAAACACCTGCACTTGATCGTGAAAGTTTATTACCATTGGCCTCAAACGTTAGGACCGTTACTAAAGAAATTGCTCGCTTCCGAGACAAAAATATAGCTCGCAGTTTATGTGGCTGTGTTACGTTTACAGTGTAAATCTATTGTGTTGCCATTACAGTGCACTAACCGGAAGAGAGATATTGAAATATTTTACATTTATGTAATTACTTAACTTCATGGTCCCACCCGTGCACCAGGAGACGTTTTAGATTAAAATAGGCTTATTATATGTAGTACAAATGAGATACAAATACTTGGCACAAGTACTGTTGTGAGTGATATCTATTTCATTACGTAACTTTTTACAATTTTAGGCTAATGTATTTCTAACTTTATTAAGATGAAATTTTACAGTTTTGCCGCTGGTCGTACATACTATATTGTATTAAAGCCGCTCACGTATGTTGTCACTAGGAGAAGCTGGACGTGATTAGTTTGTCTAAATTGTGGTGGAGTAACTATTGCGAGACACACACGGATCTACTTCTGTGACAGAAGAATTTAGTGCACGCTTTTATCATCTCTACCTAATCTTATCTCTGCCGTTATCAAATTAAGCCGTTATTGTTATTGTCCTCATTACCTTAATATTATCGTATCCATGATACTTATGTATTCGTTATGCTCGATTGACGTATAGCATTTATCATAAAGGGCTGAAAAGATTATCTAACATTCGTCCAAAATATTTACTAAATTTTTTTAATTACATATGTGATTAAAAAATTATTCTATACACTTTTTAATGTAAAGCTACAGAGTTTTCATAGTAATAGATATATGAAAATTGCTTTACATAGTATACTTTATATACTACTACTATTCTATGTAATTCACTAAATACAATAATTCTTACGTGCTTAACACAACGATGATATTTTTTTTATTTAAAAAGCACATTTATTGCATAAGCCCCTAAAGTGTACGCGGTGACCTCAGCATGTCTATTTGACCTCAAGTTGTGACTTTCTTGTTATTATAATTTAATAACAAATTGACATAAATTGTTATTCGATTTCATGTACAGAATATATTAACCTAAACAAATTTAATCACGGCACGATCGACTATAAAACTATTAAAGAAAATATATCGTTTTGTCTTTAGTTCTACTATTTTATTCTTCACTTGAATGATAATAAAGGAAGCGAATGAAGTAATCGCTCATTATTTTGTAACCATGGTGTGGGATGTATGTAAAACATAACCATATCATGAACTAGATTATCTGACGTCAGAGGCCGAATCACGTGCGCGGCGCCGACCTTAAAACGCTCCCCCAGCAGCTTGACAACTAGGCGCCAAACATTATGTATATTTTTTGAAACAGCCATGAAAAAACCGGACTGCGTAAACACTTCTTATTCCATGTCACCTCACAACGCCTTTGGACATATTGTTCTACCGTTGTATTTATGTACTAAAGTTATGAGCGCGTGGAGTGCGACACATGGAACACATTATTGTACAGGTGATCAATGTTAATTATCTTATAATAATAAAGCAAATAATGGTCATACCGTTTAAGTAAGTATCTACACGTACAAACGTACGTATCTGTAGTTAGCTTTAGTTGATATTTTTAAACGTCCAGAGCTATGTACACAGTTTAGATTGAAGGCTAACAATAAGAGATAACTATTTTCATAGATTTTCCTCTTGGCCATGAATACATGACAACGATTAACTGACTCTTTTGTAACGCTTCATTGAGGCTCCGATACTTGAGTTCGTCATCTAGTTGAATCGTTTCTGTCCGCAGTCAATACAAAACACGTACAAATGAATGCGAATTGTCTACTATTTCCATTGTTTTATATTTACTATATACTGTTTCATATTTACTGTGTACATTTTAATTATGTATTGTTAAATACTCAGAGTAAACAGCATTACAACTTGGAGATAATTGTTGGCGTCACTAGTGTCTCCTAGTAATAAATTATTAGTGAACGTGTGAACTGTGAACTATAAAATCACAATAGATCTTATTATTTTTAGTATAATTAGATTTATCGTCGTATTTGATTAAAAATCTAATTTAGGCCAAGTTGTATAAAAACTTTATCTGGTTTGTTTTGTGCCTGTAAAGCATCGATACCATACAATCGATACATACAAGTTACATATTTGGTTTGTGACTCCTATTAATTTGTTAATTACCTTTAATATCCAAAGGAAATATACATATGAACAACAACCCTCCATTACTAATACCCATTTACTAACGTTGACCTCGAACTCATTACTCTTACACTAACTTATGTGTTGTACACTGTTGTCTTTTTAACGCGTCGTGATCAACGTGTGTATAATTTTGACGCATATCCATTTGCTTAGGGAATATTTTGCGACAAGTTTTAGTTTCCATGCTCAGTAACGACAAAAATCGTGCTTGATAATTAAGTCGGGCACGACTCCGCGGCATGTTTGTAAATGTCCAACAAAGTAAATATAAATTTTTAACCGAGCTGAACGAAGAATGATATCGCAGTTAACATCGGAGAGTTTAAAGCGTCGGACGTAATCTAAATTCAAATTGTGCGAATACATGGTGGACTATACAAGTGATATTGGGGTGTGAAGGGGAGAATCATCGCCGGCGTGACGCGGGCGGGGCCGATGTGCGCGGCTGGGGTGCGTCACGGCGGAGGGCGGTGCGGGCACCGGCGCGGGGTGCGCGGGCGGCTCGCGCGCCTCGCCGCCGCCCGGCTTCGATCGCGAGCTTTTCCAAGAGTTGAGCTTCCTCCCCGACGCGGAGCTCCGCGAGTGTCTCGGCGAGTATCCCGACTTCCTGTACCATTTGGCGCGGGACAGGTTCGGCCGTGTCTACTTTCGCGTCATAAGGACATTACTCCTTGATCGAGGTACGACCAAGATTCGAACGTGAACTATCATGTCGGCTCACCATGTCATCGCTCACAACGATATCAGGTTTATTTGTTACGGCTCAGCTACCCTTCGCTTTTGTCGTTCTAACTCCTGTTGATTACACGCTCTCAACGCTTCTAGTCGCCCTACACGACCCCTTCACATTCATATTGTTTCTCGTTGTTTAAGAATACTTTGTTGCTTGCATTTCAATCATAAGAACGATCGTGCACACTTCGATGTCTAATCCATTTGTCAATGAGATCATCACGTCGAAATATAAATATGTAAACATTTCATGCAGTGTTATTTATATTGTATGTATTTTATTTGTGCATGTTATTTATTGTGCATGTTCATGCAGTGTTATTTATATTGTATGTATTTTATTTGTGAAACTAATAGGTGTGTTTAATATGTAGAGTGCATTTAGACACATTGTGACTCTGAACATTTTAGTTCTGTATCATAAACTTACAAAAGCTACAGCAAAATAGACGTTTCCTTTTTGTTGTGGTCCAGTAGTATAATAGAATTTTAATGTGTTTCAATACACACTGTTTCTCAGCACACCACACAATAAGATAGGCGCTTGTATCTAAGTGTCGTCTCCAAAACTTAGAAAGTTGTACAATACAACAGTTTGAAAGCTTTTAGTAACATTGACTACTGTCGGTAACCGCACATCGAAACCCAAATTGCCCACAACATACGACAGATGGATCATTTTAAGGCAGCCCGGTTATTATCAACTGTTGCACTGTAAATAACATTCAAAATATCGTAACATCACCTTTGTCAATATTTTTTAACTATTTCTGTAAATTAAATGCATTCAATGTTGGTTTCATTCTGCATATAATTTGCCTGGGAATTATTTGTCCGGTCCGCGTGGGTAAATGGTACACAATATGAACACTCATTACTGATGTACGGTCGTTTTCGAACTTAATCAGCTTCATCGTATCACACCGGCTGTACTTCAGCGTGAGCAGTGAACTGAGAGACGTGAAATGGAAGGCGAACTGATTAAAACCGAGAAAGTCCTTGAGTTGTGTTCGAGACGTAACCGCGGGCACAATCGATATCCGTTTTATTTGTAACGTCAGTGTTAGGTAAGAGTGGGAAAAAATCACATGGGCGTCATTGTGTTCAGCCATGATTGATGTAGGTTCCCACCACTTGGTTTTTGTTCCACTGGAAAGCAGCTCCGCCGCTTGCATTGCAACTGACTTGTGCGTGTATTCAAGTGTAATAAATTGCTAATCGCTGTAACAGTGTTACCGTACAAGTCAATTGTGACTTGATAAATTTTTATTCCTACGAATATAAAATTAATTTGAGTATGGGAAATTATTTTAACGATGAGATTTAGGCTATTGTACAATATTATATAAGAAATAACTAGTAATTGCATGTACATAATAGAACTGTGTTAATTGAATTTTATTGCAGGTAAAAATACTTATGAAACGAGTTTAACTGTAATATATACTCGGTTGATTCACTATTGAATTGTTTCTGTATCACAATCTTTGTACTGAGAATATTGATCAACATTCACTCCCAAGTAAGAGTTTAAATATTTATAACTCCTTTTGAATCACCTTGACGTAAAGCTGTTTGTCTAAGCAGTCGTTTTATTTTCTTCTTTGTAGTTATGAATATGCTACTGTGTTGTAGTTCAAGATGTGGTTGCGTTTGTCATATAATTTCATCACCTGTCACAAGTTTGACGTTTTCCCTCGAAATATTTGTGTCGGTTGAAAAAATTTTGTTGTCTCTTTTTCTTTGTCGAACACAAAGCTAACGTTTATAGTAAGCTACCGATCACACACGTAAGGAATTTATCAGTAAATACTTAATGCTTCTGTTGTCTTTGTACTCCAGTTTTCCCATGTTGCACAATAGAATAGTCTGTTTTGCGTGCCTTCTGAGCCGGCGCCCGCACGTTGCGTACGCAGTCACCAACTCGATCGGTCGGTTTACACTAGTGTTTTCAAGTTAGGACGTTTTCTGTGTACATTTCACGTGCCTTCAACAACCACTGTTCGACTGTTCCATGACCTCGCAATTCTCGGAGACCGATGATATGTTTACGGGTCAGTATTTAGTCTATTTTATGGCGACGAAGAGATTGATGGTAGCGAATCAATATTGCGTTGTTAACTTTTGTGTGCACAGTATCTTATCAATGTTTTTGTGTGCGGCGAGCGCCGGCCGAGTGCCACGGCCGGGTGCACCTCGCTTGCACGCCGCTTAGCGACTCCGATTTAGTGTTTGTCATTTATAATTATTACATTACCCATTTGTTATGTCGTGTGCGTCGCTGCACGCTTACATTGTGAAAACTTGGAACATTTGTGGTGCAATTTTTGTATCATTTTTTATATATTGAAATTCGCTTCGATTTGTATTTTTTTTAAGTTGTTATTATTATTTACTTGTTCATTTTTGTATAAACGTGTTAGGACCGTTCCAGTTAACTTGGCTATTTTGCGGAATTTTTGATTAAGTCTCGATAATATAAAGCTTAAAATATACTATTTTTAATTTTTTTGTTTACCTTTTACAATGATTTGGTAAATTTATAGTATCAAACTATACACAATATTAATTAATGATGTCAATTAAAATTGGTTTGTAATACGTATGTATTAATATGTAAATGGTTACTTAAAATATTAACGATTAGGTACTTAATATGTAACTCTAATATTAATAATAATATATAGTAAGTTACAATTATGTTTTAACCACAGATGCGACAGAAACGATGATCAAATTGTTTTATTGTAGTTCTTTATCTATAAATATAGAATTACTTTATCGTATCGTTGTATCGTTTAGGATAACGTTACATATTTATTTCTATTTCGTATTGCAACCCTTTTTCAGAATACATGGAGAGTTACAAAATTAGGTTCAATATTTACTTTAAAAATTAAAAACACCCTACTGTTTAAATCATTTAGTATAATATTAGGGGAGATTGGGGTAGAATCGGGATGGCCTTAAGGCTGGAAGCTTCTAGATTCAAGATTAGTGGTTATAGATATAAAATGACATCAGTTTGACTTGCTTCAGTCTTTATTCTCAACGTGTCAGTATATTTTTTTATTGTTAAACTATAGTTTATTCGCTTTAAGAAAATAGTGACTCATCAGTGCAACTGCAAAGTAAAGGCCTGTTCATACTGGGGTATAAATTAAACCATTACTTAATATTAAAGTAAACTTTTTATTACAGTATTTTCAAATATTAAAATTAAGTAATATAAATATTAATCGGAATCGTCAGAATTTTCATTAACATGTATAATGAGAGAATTCTGTACTGGCAACACTTGGCAACTTCTGTACTTGGCAAAAAATACGTCCGTACTGTCTCAAGGGCACGATTCAAGTGGATAGTGTAAACACGACTTTCTAATTTACTATGATCTAATTGGTCGAGGGGCGTGGCTAAGCTAAGTGACAACGATGAGTCACTATTTTCTTAACGCGAATTGACTAGTAATTTTTCTTAAATAAAATAATAACAAACCTCCAATTATTATGGTTTTACCCGACCTATGGTTGAAAATGGGTATTAATATTTTTTTAGCAAAATAAATTATAATTAACATTTCAAACAGTAAAACCCATCAAGATGATCACTTTCCCATGCTGTGGATGTGTCATGTGCCTATAAAGAGCATACTGTGCACTGAACCCATCCTTGATTACGCTTAGTTTGGCCATTGTCCTAGAAGATTTATAAACAATAATATATCTGTAATAAGTGCTCATAGGACCATTGAAATTAACGTCCAGCCGTGGCAAGAGATGTGTACCATGCGGTGCCAGGCTTGCCAATCTTGTATATCTGGACACAACCGGGTATGTCCGATATTACCCCAACGTACAATATAATCGTTAGCATACATTATCATACGTACGAACTAACCAAAGTAATTGTACCCAAAATATAAAGTAAAACGGATAACTTTCATGTGTCCGATCGTTTACCTATGAAACTCTGTTAACAAGTGCAGCAATACAGGGCCGTTACGGGACCACAGTGGTGGCAGAAATGAGAAACTATTTCGCGATATAGTTGCGGGTCCTACTTTTACCCCGGTACCCCAATTTTTACGGGTTTCACCTATAGAGTAATTCAAATGCATCGATATTAATAAAATTATATAGAATCTGTACTTTGAAGTTTATGAAGGTCTTGTTGTAATAATATCAAACGCGTTTTGATTTGTAATAAATCTTGAAACAACGCATTTTCTTAAAAACACTGGAATCTTTTAATCGAGATTTTCCTAGCAAGTGTTTTCTTACTGTAAATCAATAGGATTTTCGTGATTTAATGTGTACATAACACTTATATGTAGGTACTGATGTGTTTTTATCGTGTGTGTGTGTGTGGGGGACAATCTGATAATTGTGTAAATGATTATTATATACAGTGTTTATCTTATCATTGTTTCATTACGCCTTATTAGTTCTGCCTATGTTTACTACGAGTTGTGTTTTTGTATCCAATAGTCTTATAAGTGTATCGTTTTTGTCCCAGTTCTATGCAGCAACAGGGTGAGCCAAATGACAAAAACCTACAATGACATCGAAGCGGTTACACGGCTCTTAGAAGAAGTAAGTTTTTTTTAAATGCCCTTTTCTTTTTTTTATAGAAATATTTAAATAATTTGCGATGTAACGAATGTTTGATTATATATATTACTGTTGGAACAAGTTGTTAAGTGTAGGCGTCGTAAGCGATTTCTGGTGACATCGACAATCCACTGAGAATGTGCTATTGTCCTTGTCAAACAATCATGTTGTTTTAGTCGGAAGCGTGAACTCTACACACCACAAGTATGGTTTATGTAAAGACATTTATTTGTGGACACGCTCCTTAAACACGCCTATAATTATTGTATCTCATTGTTTGTCGCCGTTAAAGTTATCAATATTTCTTTGCGTGCTTATTACCTTATTCTTCGTATTTTTTGTTTGAGATTCTCTTGTCTAATTAAAATATATTGTCGTGATTCATAAGTTGTGTTTCGTTTATTTTAAAATATTACCAACCGTCTATAGAAAGAGAAGGACTTGGAATTAACGGCGCGTATTGGCAAGGAGCTGCTGACTGCGAACGGACGACTGGAGGCACGAGTGACCGCGCTCGAGGGGGAGCTGCGCGGCGCCCGCGACCACATCACCCAGCTCCGGCACGACCTCAACGCGAAGACTGACTTGCTGCAGGTACTGCTCGATATAACCATCTCAGTATACCATCAATATAACCAGCGTGTATTTCAGTTCAATATAATATATGAAATATTTTATTTACACACTACGTTTAAATAAATATTTACATTTTGAAATAGTACCAAACGTTGTGTTTTCGTATTGGAACCATAGCACCCGCCATAAAATGTAGGTCAATGAATACATTTATGACATTTGAATACATTGGAAAAGGCAGGATAGACTAAAAAACATGGAGTTGCGAACTTGTACTTATTTGGAATATATCACAGCTTAGTGCGAGGCACCGGCAGGGCACTGATTCTGTTTGATTCTGTAAAAGTTTAACGTGAGATATTTGATCAGTCCACTGTTTAACTTGTATAACACATATATAATCTGTAAAATTCATTTTATTGGACGGTCACGGCGGACGGTTACGGTTCTTACGACAACCCTACTATATATTGTTATTGAACATTCCATCGAGTAGACGGCATCTATGCATTCAAGATATCATACAATATTTTGCTATGACAACATTAGTGAGAAATGTAGGCGTGTTTATACACTATGGTTTCTGATAAGGCTTGTTAAAATCCAACATGGTACTACGATTTTTTTTTTATAATTATTGTCTTTGTATGACTGTAATGAAAATTAATCGACCGATGACAGAATCAATCATGTGTGTAATTGGCAGGATGATATGTTTTTATTAGTGACCGATTGAAAGTTCGGTATTAGTTTCGGCCAAGAAATGTAGTTTCGGCTTTAGTTTCGGTTTCGGCCCGAAAATGGGTGAGTCTTTCGGCGGCGCCGAAAGTTGGCAGCCGTCCATCGCTGTACGCGCATTGAGTTAAGGTTATGTTTTGCAGATAAGTGATTTGGTAAATTGTTTCTTTTTTTAGCTCTGTACGTCTGTTATTATTTATTTCATATCAGTGGTAATTATTAGGTATCGAGCTTTATTGTGTTTGTTTATTTTTAAACCACAAATAAAAGAATTTAGGTATATTAGATTTAGATTTTAATTTTCCTTGGATTTGCGTGTTTCATCATTATCAGCCTATCTTAGTCCACTGCTGGACAAAGGCCTCCCCAAAAGGGGGTTTATGCCCGTAATCCCCACGCTGGGCACGCGGGTTGGAGATCGCAGGGCACAGCTTTTCGCACCGCCGGCGCTGCTGCCCGGCGGCGGCCAGGGCATTTAGCCGTGCCTATTTAGGTTGCGCTATACCGCAATCAGACGGTCGCCAGAGCCTCGTCTGTTATAGCAGGGTGTACCAGGTGAGGTTGGCTTGGGTTCCTGAGATTTGTGGTTGGAACCTCTTACACCCCATTTGCGTGTTTATACGTTGCTAAATCCTTGGTAACTTCTGGTTTCGGTTTCGGCCGAAGCTGAGAGCGAGGCCGAAAATTCGGTTTCTGCTGAAAAACCTGTTTCGGCGGACCCTAGTTTTCATGTTTGATGTATGGATCGTGTTCTCGAATTGAAGATTTGTTAGCGTTAGCACGTAAGAGGAAGTGATATATCTATTATTTACAACTTTTGTAATAATTATTATAATTTTCATACAGAAGGAAATAAGGAAGTATATTTCTTTAAAAAAAAGGAGGCGCTATTATTGACTTAGTCGAATTCATAAAAGCTCTTGTGGCTCGTCACGTGGACTTACATTGGCTTCGATGCCGAAATTTTAAAAAGTAATTGCGAAATAAAAACCTTTTTCGTTTTACGCCCCACGCGACTTTTTACGGGTTTCCCTTATAAAGAAAACCGGTAAACATAAAATCAAGGAACTTTAATTTTTAAGTTTTATTTTTCAGTACCGGGAAAGTTTGGAAGTTCCTCAACTTAACTGTATTACGGGTTGATTTTTTGCTTTAAACATTCGTTTTTTGTATTAGGCCTTGTTCAGACATGGTGTGTACCGCGCGATTTCATAATCGCGTGGGAACCGCGCGGGTCTTATTTATATTAGTATTGTCGTAATTGTTCAGACGTAACCGCGCGGTTAGTCAACCCGCGCGGGTACCGCAAACCAACCGCTAGAAAATAGAATCGTGCGGTGCCCGCGCGTTTCTGTTACTATGGAGCCGCAAGACAGCGTTCAGTTGCGTTGCGGGCACCGCGCTATTCACACGTCACAGCAACGCATCACGCGTTAACTCGCTATGCATCGCTTTGACACGGAATTGTTTGTTGATGAAGTTAAGAAAAGACCTGCGATATGGGATCTTCAGAATGATGATTATTGTAATAAAATGGCAAAGAACCGAGCTTGGCAGGAGATGGTGGAGATATGATGGATGAGAGATCATGATGAGATGGTGATCTTTTCCTTTTTTTTAAGAGCAACTAGAGTAAGCATAGTGTTTCTTCGTCGACGTCCATTTTTAAACTGACGCTATCTGCGCATGCCAATCGCTTTCTAACCGCAGCTGTCTGAACACATATACAATTTTGCGGTTCCAAACTGAGCGATTTTACAATCGTGCGGTTCCCGCTTGTCTGAACAAGGCCTTAGCCGTGCCTATTTAGGCTGCGCTATACCGCGATCAGCCGGTCGCTAGAGCCTCGTCTATTATAGCAAGGTGTACCACGTGCAGGTGAAGTTGGTTTGAGTTCCTGAGATGGTGGTTGGAACCCTTTACACCCCTTACACACCATCTGACAATAATGTAAACGGATTCTTATGAAGCATTCATGACGTGGTTGCTTGTATTTTATATGACATTCTAACGTGAACGAATTAACATTGTGAATTGTACATTTCGTTGGCGATCCTGAAACAAATAAATGGATACTCTGTCGCGTAAAGGTGCACCGCTTCTTGGACAATTTACACATGTCTTAAACCCCAAGGTCACTCCTCTCCAGCAGGACAGCACTGGTAGCTCGTTCGCGGAGCGGCCAGCTCACGCAATTTATGTTCTATTTCAATCGCTTAAGATATGGACCGGCTGATAATATAAAACAATAAACATAGGATAAACTTTATCATAATTATGGACAGCGACAAACAAAATACTTAACATTTCTATATAATATATACACGTATGGGTTCACGCCATATCCGTTAACGCCCGAATTAAATGATTGTGAACAATAGTTTCAGCTGAACTGAGGATCTTTTTGCTCAAAACCGATATTTTAGTCCGATATAACATCCATGTAATTTCGTATGTAATGTAGGTTTGTTTCGTTAAGCCTTCTACTACATAATCACATAAAAATGACTAACAAGAAACTATAATACAATCTACCGCTTATTATGAACACAAATAATAAAATGTCGTCTAAATTATTTTATATATAAAAATACATCGAAAGTACTATATTTATAATTCGACGCATTATCTGACCAAAAAAGAATGCAACACAATTTTAAATGTCACAATATTGTATCAATTGTGAGTGCTCTTTATCCGACTCTGCCAAGAGTATTAATGATCGTAGATATTTTAAAAAATATGCTCTGAAGGATTCCGTTGATACTATTACTGTTTTACTGTTTGTAAATATTAGGACTTAAAAAATATTCAACAAAATGAACTAGACCGAGCTCTGGCTAACATTACAATGGTAACATCAAAAACATCTAGGCTAACATCAAAAATGACAGTGATGACTGATATATAGCGACGTGTACTTCAGGACAAAGTATTTGTTATTATTTCATTGACAATATCATCGTTTTAATACAATCACATCTTATGGTTTCTATTCTGACGTTACTGTAGCTATCCAAGTGTAACAAATCTGACATTAGTAAGAACTTTAGTCGTTTAGCAATCGATCAAGTGGTTCATACAAGGTACATTGTTGTAACTAGTCCAGAACCTAATCAAAACGGCGGGTCGAAACGGAATGAGACGAGCGCGGGATGGTTACCAGTACCAACCCATCCCCAGGGTTGCTACTGAAGATGCATTGGAGCATGAAAATGAGCGAATGGCAGAGGAGCTCAGTGGCAAAATAACCACTTTAAAACATATGTCGATAGAAATTGGTAATGAGGTCCGATATCAAGATAAGATTTTGCGTGGACTGGACGATGATGTTGATAGAAGTTCAGGTTTTCTTGGGAAAACGATGAGTAGAGTTCTTAAATTGGGTAAAGGGAACCACAACTACTACATTTTCTATTTATTTCTGTTCTCGATCTTTGTATTCTTTTTACTCTATATAGTGTTGAAATTCAGATGATTTGATGTAATATATACCTGAAATGTGAAATACATGATTTTGTCCATTCCCTCATGTCTGTGTACTGGTTATTCTGTAAATAAATGTTTATTGTTGGATTACTGAAAGTTATAATTATTTACCAATGAGCTTGAATTTACATTACAAATTTTATTTTTATATATTATATAATTACATTCCCCAATACTAACACAAACATTTTAGCTGAGTTGTGATATTTCCATATATTTGAAATCTCTAGATGTCCTATAGATGTTTCATGTATCACTTAACTCAAATACATGTTTCAGGGTCACCTGGCTAGTTTCAGCTTGTGTGTAAATATCTTTTTTCCTATGTCTACCATTACTCTAGAGTTGTCACCCTGCTCAGTCATTATAGCCACTACTGATGTTATTAGCGGTACTAATGGGAATTTTAGTACTACTATTACAGTTCATATCTATTTAGCCAGGAAGTCACTTTGCCTGCAGTGGCTATAAATATATTTTTGGACACTTCTCCCAATTATTTCATCAAAATTTTAGCAGTCTGTGCAAAGATGACATACATAAATATCAACCAATAATATGACATATAAATATACAATTGTATAGACAATTTCAAGAAATGTACTATTTATGCTTGTCAAACAAATATTAATCTGGGGTGGTATCAAATCTGCACCCATTAGATTCAGCATTGGATTCTGCCACTAGTTATGTAGTGTTGAGGCAAATCTATTTATATGTTACAGAAAGTGAAATTATTATTGCAACAAACTATTAATATAGAGCAGACAAACAGAACAAGCTAAACATCACCAGCCAACATCACACACATCTTCACTGTTATATACATTCCTGTAACTCTAGATAAGGCAAGTAGCAAAGGTACTTCTTACTTATCTTCACATGTGTAACATAACTCCACACCTGTAATCTCCCAAGGGGCATTCAGAGAAGTGTAGAACACTTCCTCGTTTCACCAATTATGTTTATTTCCCACAATGGAATAGGTGGTGAGCCTATTGTCATACACCAGGCACACATCCAGTGTCCAAGTCACATCTTGAAATGTTTACTAGAAAATCTGAGATAGAAAATTCCAATTATACCCATCCAGGACTTAAACCCAGAACCTCCCAAATAGGCAGTATGCTTGTAACTAGACTAATGAGGCAGTCTTACTTATTTAAATAAATACTATAATTTTCTTGATACTTTTATAAAACTAGTATAGCATCACTTAATGAATATAAAGTGATTCTGAATAAAGAATGTATAAAAAAAAATTATAACAATTTTGGAAACATGAAACCGCAGATTTTTTTTGTTAAACATTTATTGAGTAATTGATTATATCATCATCATTATCAGCCTATTTCCGTCCACTGCTGG
>DWMG01000586.1:0-18590 GCA_018244855.1 Elbella merops
GCTGGCAATGGTTGGATGCGAAGAGCTGAAGATCCAGCTCAGTGGCGTGCGGCTGGAGAGGTCTATGTCCAGCAGTGGACGGAGTAGACTGATGATGAACATCAAGCGGGGCACTTTCCTGTTTACTTTGCCTTTTGATAAACAAAACTTAAGTAGACCCAATAAATAGTCGACCTACTGCCAAGTAGAAGAATTAAGAGTGCATTTCAAAACATATTTAAACCAAATTGAATGTAATACTGAAATACGAAACATTTTTAACACCTCGTCCTGTTTAGAAAAACCTGGTGTTCACAAATTCTCGAAACTCATTAATTTCACAAGTTTCTGTAGCTGAGAAAATAGTACCAAGAAAAAAGGGACCGCAATATCTCAAAAGGGGCTATGGAACTGAGATCGCCTTCCTTGAAAATAAGTATTTATTGAAAATAAGTATTTATAAGCATAGGTATTTTTATTTTAATAGTGCCTTGGATTTTAGGATTCAATGGTCTAATAACTTTCAACTATGTATTTCATGTATGTTTCAAGTGTATACGAGTATGTACTAAATATTAGCGATATAACTATAACTAATTTAGGATTAGCTGGCCAAGCGTAAGTTGTCCCAACATCATCATCATCATCATCATCAGCCTATCTTAGTTCACTGCTGGACATAGGCATTCTCCAATGAGTTCCATCACACCCTGCCCAACATATTATTATTATAATGTTCTCACTTGTTACATAAAATCTGTTAATTTGCGCTTGGCTGATTGATCGTTTACTTAAACCATCTTTTTATGTCAGGATAATATGTCAGAATAATAAAAGGATTTATGACGACGATGATACACCCAAGAAGGCATAGTTATAACTATAGCGAAAGAGACTACAATAAATATTGATTTAATAACCACTAAGAGGACAGAAAGCCATCTCACTACAGAAGTTACAGGAGCTGAGTAACTGCGGGAAGCGGCAGGCGTCGCGCCGGGCGGTAATCAGCCGGTCGGCCGAACAATGCGCGCCGACGCCGGATTAAAACTTCCACTGTGCGGTGCAGGGGAGGAGCGGCAGCGACGCTTCAAGGTTGGATGAGAATGTTGTTATTTGAGCTTACAGTGAGTTAGAGCAGATATACAGGAAGAGAGAATGAGGAGAATACTTCCCTTTAGAGAATTTTTATACTGCAGTTCCCGACGCACGTAGTGGCAAAATTTACTAGGTTTTAGGGTAACTAGCATTGCCCATGAAACGACTCGTATTTTTTAAACTTCTTTAGCCAAGTCGTTCTCTTAGGCCTTTCTCTTAGTCTTTCTTTAGGCCCGCCATGCTACGATCATCAAATTTAGCAGTGTGGTCTAATCTGTATCTTTTAAACAATAGTCAATTAAAAATGTTATACATCTGGTTTGGTAACGACTGAGAAATAACATTAAGTCATACCTTAGCTGAACTGGATTGGTATCATGAATTGTACATAGGAGGAACAATTCTCCTCCGTTCAGCGTCTATTAGGACATAAAACTGTATTTTAACGCGTACCTAGACTAACCAGTAATCGGCCGATTAAATTCATTATTAATTTAGCTCTAAACATTATTGTAGGAGATTTCATTCGTAGCGATTAAAGTGTTTTCCTTAATTTACCTACTGATTTGGGAAATTTCCTCGCTCGTCACTTGAAACATCCCAAACAAAAGAAGTTCGGATCATTTCGAGTCCGGGATTTTCACAACTTGTTCATCCTGGATTTATCGAGGCTCTTTAATGTAAACACTTTTTGTCCTTTTAACACGCGCTAGCTCATCGACCGCCGCTCTGTCCTCGCCCTAATCCTCTACGCAGAAAAAATAAAGGAACGTCGTTGTCTGATGGGACTGAATTAAAATTGCCTTCGTTACTGTTTCATCGCAAGGCTTCTATACGTACAAGTGTTGAATGATTTGTTTGTATGATTTGATCGTTAATGAAGAATAATAGTACAGGATGTTTCGCTGAATTGTCTGATCTTGCAGCTTTAATTTCTTCTTGAAATAATTAATACAAGTAATGGTACAGTAGCGATCGAAATTCGATCGTTAACCATAACAAAATCAGTTTGAGCGTTGTCTAGGTTCTAATGTCAACGACGACGCTTACATAAATCTTTCCTCTGTGCTACTTGTTGAAAACATCAGTCTCGTGTCTGACATTGACAATGGGAACGTAAATAGTAAATGGTTTATTTAGTTCAATTTAAGGTATTTGTAATACATATTACACTTACATTTTAGCATTCTGCACTCCTTCTCTATATAAACTATAAGTGTGCCAAATTTCGTACTCCTCCGTCCGCGCGATTGTCGTCAAAAGGGGTACAAAGTTTTTGCTTCACATATGTATTTATATATAAATACTTCAATATGGTCAATGTGAAACGACTACTGCCCATATAAGCAACCAAGATCATGTGTTAAATTGATTGATAATGTTCACTCATTTTGAAATTCAATATACAAATATTCATCATCATCATCATCAGCCCGTCATCGTAATCAAGCTATTAATAAATCTAGTCTAAGTTCCATTAATCCTACCTGTACATCCATTATATGCTGGCCACGCGTGACATTTATATGGATTCTCATAGCACTGCACTAACAATCCAACCTGGTTTACAGTGAGTCGTCTACAATGCCTTACACATGAAAGAAGTGCGCCCTACATACAATAAACTTAGATCTGGGTAAAATAAAAGTTGGGAAGTTGATAATTAAATAGTTAAACGGTAATGAAGAAATTTAAGAAGTTTAAGTAGTTTCAAGATAATAAATTTATTTGCACTGGATGTGGTCGCATATAATTGATGGTATTTTGTTAGTTTCATATACACTTAATCCGGTTATTATGCAAACAACACCCCGAAAGGGTAGACAGAGCAGTATAGGACACTCCCACGTTTCACTAGTTACGATTAAGTCCCATGGAATAGGTGGTGAGCCTATTGCCATACACAGAGCACAGCTTCAGGCTCCGAGTCACTACGAGAAATTCTAAATTGGAGAAATCCAATAGAACCCGACCCGAGGACTTGCCGACCAACGAAGCAGTCAAAGATATTAAAATAAAAAAAAATATTATTTAAAAAAAACATTTTTTATAAAAAAATATTAAATCTCAAACATGTCAACGTAATCTGGATGCAAAAAAATCATACAACTGATCAGCATACTGTCATATCATCATTAGAGCTCAGCTTTTTAGAATACTACTCGTAATTGCTCATTGGTCACTAATAACAAAATGAGAGCAATCTGACGATTGCACGAGCAAAAAGTCGCTCGACGAAGCGTTAACTCGTCGTTTTACAAATCCTATTGTCTTCTGGTGAATCGAAATCTTTTTTACAAAGACCACCGTCATCGCTTCTGGATATTAATGGTTTTCCAATTACCTTGTCAAAAGTATTTTTACTAGAACTGAGAGTTTTTGGAAGTTCGTGATCTTCGGTGACTGCTTATTGTCTATGGTAAACTTTCTCGGTGTTTTTAACAAATTTTTTCACGCTTATAATAAATGACGAATTTGGAGAAGCTGGCGTTTTTATTGCATCCCATAAATAAATGTTCAAGATACTTTCTTCATAAGTAAAATTCAGTCAAAACCAAAGCTGTCTTTAAGCGCATTCGCGCCTCTCCCCACTCCTCTCCCCTTCGATAGTTATGTGCTAAGCATCACACAAACATCCTTGACAATTAGTAAAAACAAAACTGCACGCTTGTAATCCTCGAAGGGGTTGGCAGAGGAGTGTAGTACACTTAGTAGTACACTTATTTATATTTAGCCTAGCAAATTGTCAGACGGGCCACCTGCTGGTAAGTGGTCACCGTCGTCTATGGACACTTGCAACACGTGGGGAGTCGCAAATGCTTTGCCGGCTTTGAAGGAGAGCCCTCTTTGCTTTTTTTTACTTATTAACAGATCATGGTTTACCTACTGTATCATTTCTTTCCCATTATTCAAATGACAAGTCTATACTAAACATTTAAGGATTATACTGTTATATTATAGAAAACTATGAAAAAAATTGAAAAAGAAACGGTGATTTACATTAAACTGTAGCTGTCCGCCATTTTTAATTTACCATGATGCTTCGCGGGTTGGCCGGCGGCGCGGCGAGTTAAACTAATTTCAAAATAGTTTAATGATGTGCACACAACGGTATGGCGTTGTTTACGATGAACAAGCCCTTCAGTTCAAATGCGCAGTTAAGTGTGGAGTGATCGAATAGAGCAGCTTAGCGGGAATTCTTTTATATATATGTAGAGTCAGAGAGTTTCGTAGCGAAATGAAACTAGAAAACAAAAACTATAAATTTTTTTAATAGATATATTTATGACCAAATGGGCTGGTAGCTGTTGGATGAGACGAGCTGAAGATCGAGCTCAATGGCGTGTTATTGGAGAGGCCTATGTCCAGCAGTGGACGGGAGTAGGCTGATGATGATGATATTTATGAGGGTTATAACTGTCTCATTGGTCGGGGTGGTTGCAAGCGCGAGTTTTCTAATTTACATTTTCTGGTAACAGCTCGGAGTCTGAACTTGTACTCTGCATATGTGTTCACTTACATTACGCCAATGTTACGATGGATGTAAAAATTATAATATTTTGCTTATTATAAAGGTTATAATGAATGTTATAGAAAAAAAATCATATTCATTTAGAATAATTAGATACCAGGTAAATAATATATAAAATATTATATTAAACACAGTGTAGTCTAACAGTAGATAAAAAGTCAAACAACACACTGTTTAAAGCACAATATCTAACAAACGTAGTGCAGAAACTAACTATAGTTGCTCTTCACAGCTACACTTAATAAGCAGATATTCTTCACACTCAAAACAAAAATGACACCACGCCTATAATTTCCCAAGAGGTGGGCAGAGGGGTAGAGTCCTCTCCCATATCCTGCATTTAGTAGATATACTTCCATCCTTACGAGTATCTTCGTACTCGATCACTATTTTCAATAAAAGCAGAGACAATATGTTAGTTATGGCGAGGCAGTTTTAATTTTCCACCCCCTCACACAAATATGCGTAACTTGATCCAGCGGTCCTCAAACTGTTGATTTCACAATTTCGCGATTTTACATAAATGTTACTTTACATTGCTGTTACAGTTGGGGGAGGTGTAGTAATCCATTGTTAATATTATAAATATGATATTATTCAAAGTTAATGTTATCGAGATCGAAATTTACAAACTGATAATGTTTTACGCAACACAAACTTTGAAAATTAATGTCTTTATTCTGTTTACATTTTATATTTACTCGTTTTCTTCTGTCCATATTTTATATATGTGTATGTTATATTTTGTCTATAATCTGTCTTTTTTTCCACCCATTATAATTCCACTGTTGGAATACAGGTCTCCTCTCATATTATTCAGAAGGTTAAGGCCATAGTCTGCCACGCTGGCCAAGTGCGGGTTGGCAGACTTCAAACACTTTAGAAAATATTTTTTATTTTTTATAAATTCTAAGGTGTGCAGGTTTCCTCTCGATATTTCTCTTGTGATACTATTTAAACGTAAAACGCAATTTTGTAAAGAGGTGCGCGTCATGGGTTTGAACCCGGCACCCCCGGAGTGAGGGGCTGAATTCTTAACCACTAGGCTATCACTATTCACCATTCTTATTCACTGCTGGTAATTTTACTCCTACTTGAGTTCAAGTTCAATGCGGATAGTTAACATGTACTTTATCACTCTATATTTAATTCGTAAACCATTATAGAAAAAGAAGTGCTGATTTCCAGATTCGTCGAATTCTGGAGGGCAAGCTGTTCCCGATGAAGGCTCTGGGCTACTATGCCGTGGTTACCGGTCGAAGCAGGAAGGACGACTCCATACAAAACATTCGCGACTACGAGGAGAGGTTCTTCCGCTCTTCCAAACTGTTCAAGTGAGTATATGGTTACAAAGATACATATGTATATCCTGGTTAAATTGATAGTAGAAATATGTTTGCAATAGCCCTGATGTACATGGCAAAATAAAACAAAAATGTCAATATTTTTGTAAATTATTAAGAACATGAAGTACATAGGTAGTTATATTTGTAAGAAAGTAAGATTAAAGATTAATAATAAGTAGCGACGAGAACGTATAACGAGGCGGGGGCGGCGGCAGGGAGGGGCTGGTGGCGGCGGCGCAGGTGACGACGCGCAACCTGGCGCTGGGCGTGGCCGAGTGCTTCTGGCGCATGGTGCGCGCCACGGTGGAGCAGCAGGCCGACGCGTTCAAGGCCATGCGCTTCAACCTGGAGACGGAGTGGAAGAACACGTTCCCGCGGCAGCGCGAGCTGGACCGCGACGAGCTGTTCGAGCGCGCGCGCGCCGAGCTGCTGGACCAGTCGGCCGAGCTGTCGGCCGTGGCGGCGCCCGTGTGGGAGCAGCGGCTGGCCGACGCGCTGTGGCGCGCCGCGGCCGAGCGCGTGCTGGCCGCCATCTACCTGCCCGCCGCCACGCACGCGCACGACGACGTCGGTCAGTGCCGCCACTCGCGCACCGCTCCTTACTTCCTTACTGACAAACGACGACTTGTACTTCTCTAACTTACAACCCTTATACTGATACGAACTTCGATCAAACCAAATGAAAATTTTATGATCGGTTTGATCAAACTAAGCACTATTATTTTTATACACATACATACCTTTTTAATATTTTACTTTAATTACATAGACACAGTTTTTCCTTCTATTTAATTTATTAATATTTCTATATTATAGTTACCCCAATGGTGCACAAAATAAAATATAGCCATACGGGAACCAAGACAGCGCCTACGATATGGAAGCACCCTTACGATTTCGATTATAGTAAGATGTTCTGAAGAATCAGTACACGTGATGTGTTCATTTTTCAGTAGTTTATATTTGATTGCAATTAGAATTCATATTGATATCATTAATTCACATAAGAAACTTGTATTGGTTTGTTAAAATAATTACTCATCATGTATATAAATATTCAATGTTCATATATTTATGATAACGTTTTTCATTTTCAATTGGGTTAGAGTAGCGATTGTATAATATATTACCTACGTCTATATACAGAGAATGTATTTATGTAACTAACCGTACCATGGATTTCAAAAAGAATTAATTCTTCGATTATTTTTGTTGCCTGTTTTTTGAATTCACACATGTAGGAGGACTACCTCAGGGCTGCGGTCACAAGACTACAGTTTCTCAGTATTAAAAAGAATACTTTTTATTTGAGAAGAGTTTTAAATACATTTCTTGGTAAATTAATAGTTCTGATAATGTAACGATATTACGAGGAAAACGAGATGAGGCTGCGTAGATTGGATCATAACACGAGACGAGGTGAGGATTGCGGCGGAAGTAACTGTGGCGGTGGCGTGCGCAGACAAGTTCAACACGTCGGTGGACATCAAGCTGCGCGAGTGGGCGGAGAGCGAGCTGCCGGGCGCGTCGATCGCGGCGGCGCGGCAGGCGCTGCGCGACGAGTTCGCGGCGCTCATGGCGCGCGCCGGCGACTCGGACGCCGCCTACGAGCCCGTCAAGCGCGCCGCCGTCGAGGAGGCGCTCGCGCGCCACCGCTGGGAGGAGCGCGCCATGGACGTGCGTATATACACCATACACCTTACCTCGCCTTCCCCACACCTTATTTTACTTACACATATATGCTTCATCTCATTTTCTTACATTTTCCTTCACTGTAACCCACTTCATTCCATAGAATAGAATGAAGTGGGTTACATATTACATAATGGGTACAAACATATTTGTACATCTTATAATATCATCCTCATACATCTTATTCCACATTCGATTCATCTTGTCTTTCTGCATGTGTCTTATGCCACCTAAATTAATATTCTTCTAATATCTTAATATGATTCTATAATGAACAACGATTCTATAATGAACAACACAAAGAAACACATACACACATACATTCCATATGCTCCACATTTTTTCCCGTGATCCATATGTCCATGATATATGCAACATTTATTATAATAGCAAAAAAAAATTTCTATTTCACTTTCCTACCAAATGTCTACATTAATTGTTTAATTTGTTATGTAACTACTAAAGCTAAATCTTTTGATTACTTTTATCTTCAATCTATAATAAGAGAAAGAGAAGGAAGTGATGAATTTATTATCATAAGGTCTGGTTAAAAAATGCCTCTCAAATAGGTTGGTTATTAATCCCTTCCTCCACCAATTTGCATTGAGACAACATAGTGAAACATACTCCAATCTACCTATAATTCCAGGACAAAATAGCTCAGTAAGATGATTTTAAATCATTGTGCTGGGCTATTTTCATCTAGTTGGTTTCAACTCTCTTATATTACAAGAAAAGCATGTCACAGTTATTCTTATATAACTGCTAACACTTGGGACTCTTTTCCCTCACCAAAATAACTGCTCCAATGAAGTTAACGGATGTATCTATTGTGCCATCCTTGTACCACTGGATGCTATAGCAGCTCGCTTGTGACGGCGGCGCACAGGTGCTGCGCGTGCTGCAGCTGAACGCGCTGCAGGACCGCTGCGTGGCGTCGCGCGCCGACTGGGACGCGGCCGTCGCGCTCATGGACACCGCGCTCAGGGACCGTCTGCGCACCACCGACCACGAGCTCAAAGCGCTCACGGGTAGCCCTTTTAAACTATCATTATGTCTATATATACATGCAGACACGATGAGACTGTGTACCGTGACAATAACGACGTCTTTATAATTAGCTTGACAATCACGCAGACAAGCCACATGGTGATAGGTGGTCACAGTCCCCCATGGACATTTGCAACATCCGAGAAATGTGCAAGTGTTGCTTTAAAAGAAACCTCCTTGGTGCCTTTCTTAAAGCCCCATGTTATGACATGCTATGACGTGCTATGGAAATACCTGAGGACCGATAGAAACTAAATCTTGTATCAAATTGATACAGATGAAACCTCATTCTTTAGTAAGTCGCTTTATAGAAAAACGGTGTCCTTGTTTGTTGAACTCATCAATAAACGCCAGGGCACCTGTGAAAGTCAAATCACAACTCCCAGCTCACTGATCACTGGACCAAGCAGTCCATGATATGTATGGGTCACGATGGCAGATTGAAATCACATGACAAGCGTACTAGGATGGTGAGATTGACGTAGTGGGGTGGCGGCGCAGGTCCCAGCTTCCGCGAGCGCTGGCTGTACTGGCAGTCGGCGAGCGAGGAGCAGCAGCGGCGCGGCGAGGTGCGCGCGGAGCTGGAGCGGCTGGGCAGCGCGCGCCCGGCGCTGGCCTACGACGAGGTGGTGGCCGTGCGCGACAACCTGCGCCGCCGCGGCGTCGACGTCGACAACGACTACATCCGCGAGACCTGGAAGCCCGTCTATCTCAAGTGACTCCTTTACTCTACCACCTCTGCCCGCTCTAACTGATTGAATGATTTAATTAAGTGGTGCTAATTTGTGCTCCTTGTAATTCAGGAATTCCGTTTAACATTACTCTTAATTCTCTTAAATCTTTTCTAAAGTATTCAATTTTTCAAATATATCTCATTTCTAATTTTTATGTAATCTGTACCTGCATAGTTTAACCGTACACCTATTTCGTTTACATTTTTAACGCTTATTAATATGTCATATCGAAATTGTTCCAGAAACTTCTTGCAACGAGCACAAACCAGAGCTCGAGACTGCAGAAAGAGTTTCTACCTGTACAGTCAACAGAACGGAACTGGAGTAAGGAATTATCTATTTATTTATGTTCATCCTCTGCACATCTAGAAGAACAAAATATATGAAAAATCGTACATTAAATATTACATGTCGATTAATCAATTATGTTGGAAGTTATTGCACAAACATGTTCAAAAAAATGGCTTGCGGGCTAAAAGTTAAGTAGTACGTCAAAGGAATTATTCAAAACTAATAATTTATGGTTCATTAGTTTAATAAAAAATAATGAACCACAAGATTCTTTTGTTTAATTATTTAAATAATTTGGTTAATAATAAAGCATATTTATATGAAATTCTAATAAAGTATAGAAAGTATTGTTAAGATTGTGGCGTGTGTGCGTGCGCGGCGCAGAAGGAGTGCTGCGAGGTGGTGCTGTTCTGGCGCGTGCAGAGCACGCTGCGCACCACGGCCAACGCGCTGCGCCAGCAGATCGGCAACCGCGAGGCCGCGCGCCTCGACCGCGAGCTGCGCGAGGTGCTCGACGAGGTGACAGATACATACCTATACATACACGCCAACTGATACAGCTTCCATTTGTACGATAGCGATGCTTTTTACTTACACTACGATAACCGTGAACACTCCCAATCCGGTCTGAAGCCATAGAGAGCACCCGCCGTAACGTCGCCTGCTTTCTCCTAATCATATCGATGGTAATATTATTGCAGAGAATTTCCTAAACATCTGAACGTTGTGGAATTCTCAATAGTGTACTGTGAGACTTACGAAGTTTGTCAGTTCGCGCTCGGCCAGCGTCCGCAAGCTACAATCATAAACCTTCATATTCTGAACGGACACCCATGATGTCCCACAGTGAAACGATAACAGGGTTAATGATGATGATAATTGCTACTTCGTAAATTTCTCAGATGGCAGCTGATCCCGAAGTAAAGAAGAAGCTTCTCTCCGGAAGGAGAGTTGAACTCGCTGAGGAGCTAAGTGAGTTTCGATGCTTATGACTTTCTTAGGGTCCCTGGATATTGAAGGATTGCACCCTAAAACATGTTATAAACTAAACCTTGCGTTTGGACTTAAGTGACATAGCAATAGAAGCAGACAAGTACATACATAATATGTTCCACCTGTACCTGAAAATCAACAAACAATGTCTTTGATGTACTCAGGCTTGAATTTAAAGTGGCAACGAGGGCGACCGGAAGTTCGATTCGGTTTTAGTTATGTCACACTCGTAAAACTTTGTCGTGGAATCACACTTTTTACGAGGGCCGATTCCTATAGTAATCTTCGTTCGGCCTTTAGTCGGTTATGGAGTGACACGTCCGTCGAGAAGTTCGATATTCTTGAGTGTCTCATATAATATAATTATAACTAACTTTTCAATACCAATATGTCAGAAGCAAAATAATAGCTTTTTGTCTCATGCACTTATATCATAAGTCGTCATGAATTTGTTTTGCTTAGATTGACGTTTTATTTATATGTTTCAGAACGAGTACGACAAGTGCAAGAGAAGCTAGAAGAATTTATAGACGCGTTAAATAAAGAGAAGTAATTGTATATTATAGAGATTTACTTTAGTTGTACGTTGTATATTGTATGTCCGCGGGGGACGTGATGTTGCTAATTGAACAGCTTGATCTAAGTTATATTTTTAATAAAATGTTGTCAGAATATGATCTGTTATTTTATTTTTAGATGTATGAGCATCTATATACTACAACCATTGACAAATACCGCTACACCTATTTATTCCAAGAAGCAATTTTTATTCAAATAACTTGTTTCTGTTTTGACTGCCTCATTGGTTGAGTGGTTGCAAGCATGATTGCCGATCTGAACATCCTGGGTTAAAAACTCGAGTCGGGTACTATTGAAATCTTTCTAACCTAGATTTTCTACCAGATATTTCTAGGAGTGGCTCGAAGTCTAGATCTGTGCCTGGTGTATGGCAATAGGTCATCGACTATTCCGCTGTGGGACCTGTAACGTAACTGGTAAAACGCGGGAGTACTACACCTTTGTCGCCATGGGTGTACCCAGGTTCTGGGCTAGGGGGAAGGGGGGACCAAATCAGATTTTTTAAGCCGGGTTCAATGTTATGTATGTACATAAAAATAAAAGAAAGGCTATAACTATAAAATAGCCCAAATTGTGTCTCAACTAGGAACGGCCACAAATTAGCTTTTACTAGAGGGCGGCTTCATAAGACTAGCCATTCCTTTATTAGAATGTTGGTCAACAGCTGATATAATAAAATACCGGCTAAAATTCGGCCTTTTCAGAGATTTAAAAAATCCGTCAAGAAAGTCCTCTGTATGAAAGCTTAGAAACCAAGGACTATTTAAATGATAAAAAGGCATGGGATTGAATAAAACCTTTCAAAACCAAAAACCTTTTAAAACCTAAAGACCAAATTTGTAAGCAGATGACAGTAGGCTGATATTAACACACACACACGATGGCTGTCACGTGTGCTCTCTATCGGACTGTAACCATACTGCAACATGGCTAACTTAATTCAAATTTTGTTATTTAAAAGAGTGCTGGGAGTTTTTTTTCCGGCTTTTTTCTCCCGGTCTACTATAGCCTGAGGGGAGCACAAAGCCGAAATATAAGAATAATGACCTAAACATGACCTTCATTGAGTTATACCTTTTAATGGATAAAATAATTTGAATTTGAATTTGAATGCGCATGTTTGCCTTACACTACACGAAGATACCAATACTAAACATTAAGTACATGTTGTTTAAAAGGGAAAATTAAAACTTAATGCATATTATATTGAATTGCAAAATAATAATTATAATCGACAACCGTAGCTAAAGAGACCATACGTATCCAGGGGGGGCGGGCAACGCACAGGGGTACGCCGATGCTTGTCGCCCCCTTCGGGCGATTACAGGGGCGAAGTTCAATTATTTTAAAATTTATGTGGAAAAAAGGTTACTTTATTTCGTTTTCTTTTATTTATGTCAGTGAAAAAATCTTATACGGAAACCTAATGTTTAGTATATTGATCGTACACGAATAATCTCAAAATATCAGGACTTTTAATAACGTGTCTATCTAAGTAACACTTTCTGTATCTTTTAAATAACATTAGCTAAAGATGTTATATAAATAAAATTGTTTATTAAATTTAATGAAACATATTACTACGTTCAAATTACACTAAGTTTTGAAATCCAATGTCAAAGTGACACTAATCATTAGCAAAGAGTTTAGCAGTTGCACGTAATGTCAATGTCACTTTATAATCATACTTTCTATATTTATTCTATGAACTAAATGTGAACAACAGGATATTCAAGTACATCGATAACAAATAACATCATCCGTAAATACATTCATTACTAGTCCCAGTGGATGATATAAATCACTATTACTTGTATAATATCGTTAATTATAATAGCTAGTAAGGGTAAGAAATGTTTGACGACAAAATCGCATTATCAGTGCTGAAGTACATCAGCGGTGAAACAACACATATATGTAGACTGTGTTTCGCATCCACTGAGAGGAAGGAAATAACAATAGAAGAACGCCTGCAGGTGAAAACGCCGTATTACGAAGAGACTGTCACTGTCATAAACATGTTCCGTGAACTCGGTGTAAGGGCAAATAACTATGTTAATTAAAACTCAGACTTCTAAACTCACACTTGTTATGACTGAAAGTGCTAAATATTTCTAATATGGCTAAGAATATGTACAACTATTATTGGTTCATGAAATTACTAAATTTTCATTTTTTATTCTCAATTGTGAATAACATGTAATAATCCACCTACAATAAATTAAACCAGTATAATTACAAAATCACATATGATAATACATCCTTTCTATTTTGTTTCGTAGTAATAAATGTTGTTCTAATTCTTATTAGTTATATTCATGTTTATGTGAGAAAATCTACTGTATTTAATTTATTTACTATTTATTTATTATTTCAGGTAACATCAGAACCACAAATGCCACAAGTTCTGTGCATCAGTTGTGCTAAAAATACAGTTAATGGTTACTTATTCCAGAAACTTTGCCAGTTCTCTAATGAAAACTGGAAAAATGTTCTAAACAGATTGTCTGATAGTTTGTCTCAGTCTGACACGGTAAACTCTAATGTCCAAAGCATATACTTGATGATAAATAAGACTGACAACTTACTGTTTACAAGTCGAAAATGTTACATTAGCAGAAATAAAAAAACAGCTTTAGTAAAAATCAAAGACATAATGAAGAGTAGACGTAAATATATTAAAGTGAAACAAACTGTCATTGATACTATTTGTGAGGAATGTGGAGAGAGGTTCACTTCAAGCATTGAACTAATAAAACACTCAAAAGTGCATACTAAATCACAGAATCCTTGCCCATTGTGCCCTAAAATATTTTCCACACCACTTCGACTGGAGGAACATGCAGAGCGAGTGCATCAACCGAAAAAATTACACTGTCCAAAATGCCCTAAAATGTTCAGTACAGAAAGAATACTCAAAGTTCATGAACGGACATTTCATGTCTCAGCCGTGTGTAAGCTTTGTTACTTACAGTTACCTTCAAGAAAAGAACTGAAGGACCATTTGAATAAACACCAAACACACACATGCCCTCGATGTGAGAAGAAATTCTCAAATAAATACACCTTCAAATTTCATCTTAAGTCATGTGGAAATATTCAAAACAAGCAACCCAGTTTCTTCTGTGATATTTGTAGTAAAGGTTATGCTCGGAAAAATGGGATACGGACACATTTAAAAATTGATCATGGTTTTGGAAATGTGATGTCTTGTAATTGGTGTGGCAAAAAATTTGATGTAATAAGTAGATTAAGAAACCATATAGTCAAGCACACTAAGGAAAAAAAGTTCCACTGTGAACAGTGTGGTGGAAAATTTGTCTCTCAAGCTGCTCTGGTGTATCATGTGAGACTACATACGGGAGAAAGACCTTTTCCTTGTGATCTCTGTAATGAAAGCTTTCTTTCTGCTTCTAGACGGATGGAACACAAGAGAAGAAAACATTTTGGACCTACACAAGAATGCCATGTATGTCATGCAAAGTTTGTAACCAGCCATCAGTTACGAAAACATGTGCAAAGGCATTACAATCCACAGAGTAAATTGTATGTGAGAGAACAAGGGACAGGAAAAATAGGATTTGCCAGTAACATAGCCTTTGATGACCCTAATCAGAGGGTTATATTATAGAATTGGTTGGTTGTTTGGAGAAAAGATTTTATTGATATGAAAAGTTGAAAATCTTTACAGTAAAACTACTTACAGAGTTATTTTTCTAGCCATATATTTTTACACCCAACAGAATATGTATATGTATGTGATCACAAGTTTTTACAGAACAGAAGACTTACTCCTATTATCAATCTAGCAATAATTTTAACTCATAGCCACAACAAATATTGCTAGTTAATTGTGTCTATTACTCCTATATAAAAAAAAAAACTAACAAGTGTACAATTCAGCAATAAACATTATTCCAATAAAAAAAATACAATCAATTCTATTGTAAAATTTATTAAGACTACATGAAAATGAGCCATATTAAAAATACATGAGGTTTAGACATAACAAACCCTGTACATTCTATAAATAGTTCTATTAGTTAATTTTGTTCTTTTATAATATCACTGATCATGATCAACAACTTTAAGTACAAGCAGATTTAAGGAGGGTTGCTCAAAATGTCTTATACTTAATTTTTGGATGTGAAGTAAAATTTTATAAGACAATGTCTTAACAATGCAGTACTAAGACATGCTATTTGGCTGCTTATTTCTATATATTTATTGCTAATATACACTCTGTATGCCATATATATTACTCCATAGACAATACAATGTATTGAGCAAGTGCTAGGATTATTTAAAAATCCCAGACTTATCTTTCCCATCCATAGATTTGGTAATTTTAATATATATCTCTATTGTTTCTCAACATCAACCCTGAATCTCATATTCTGCTCTCCAGGCATGTTTGGCGGGATCATGTTCCTGCCATAGTAAAGCTTGCTGCTTGGGTCATGGTGTCTACTTATGTGTTGCTTCAGAAACAAGCGAGTTACAAATTTCCTTGAACAAATCTCACACATTAATGTGGGACCAACATGTTTAAATTTCACATGCTCTGCTCTCGCTGATGCATTTACAAATCTTTCATTACAAATTTTGCAGCTGTATGGCTTCTCTCCTGTATGTCTTCTTGTGTGATACAGCAAGGCTTCCTTGGAAACAAACCTACTGTTGCATATATCACATTTGAAATTCTTTTCACCAGTATGCTTTATCATATGGATTTTCAAGTAGCTTGGTGCAGTGAATTTTTTTCCACATTCCTTACAGACATGGGGCTTCGCATTTTCATGGGCAAATCTAATATGTACTCTCAGTCCGCCCGGTGTGCTATAGGACTTATCACATTTCTCACAAGTGTAATTTTTTTCATAATTACTCCTTATTGGGTGTGGGTCTATTTTGTCTACAAGGCACAGTTTCACATGACGAACAAAGAATTCCTTTGTTGTGTACATCTTGCCACATTTTGGGCATGTGTTCTTGTTGGTGTGTTTGGATTCATGCAAGTGTAACTTGTCTAGCCCTCTGTATGATTTGCCACATTCTTTGCAAACATGGACACTATGGACTCTGTCATGATGCCTTCGTAAACTTTCTTCTGAGTCATAAGTCTGTGAGCACTCAGTGCATTCAATTTTATGATTGAGTCCAGTGTGTATTCTTAATTCTGAATCTGTTGCAAAAACGTCGAAGCATTTATCACAAGTATAGGTGCCATGAACAGTCAAATTGTGAGCATTCAGTTCTAAAAAGTTTTCAAAATAATCACAACATTTTACACATTCAAATGCATACTCTTCGTCATCTTCTTGAATCACCTTTTTCTTGGGTTCATCATTTACTATAATTATACTAGTTTCTAGGTCTTCAATAGCAATGTACATTTTTTGATCATCCTTAATGGTTATATCATTACTCAATGTTCCATTGAGATTATTAAAAACTTGATTGAGAATTTCCTTAGAACGCCGAGATGCTTCTAACAAACACATAGCTTGCATTGCGTTTTCAACACAATTCGTGCAAAAGGCTTCGATTCCAGGTAGTTCATCACATATCTGAAACAACAATATATATTAATTTAATATACCTGTAGATTCCATTTAACTTATTTTAGTATTACATCACATTTACCTCTTCTCCTAGAATCTTTTTAAGAATTTCCGATAGCGTCACGTATTCCGCAGTTGTAGCGTTTAAACATACCATATCGTCTAAACGTATATATTGACTCTTAAGAGCCTTTAAACATAACCTACAATTGCTGTAACGCTTCGCGTTTAATATATTACACACTAGAATATTGAGTTCTACTTGATCTACCATATTGTACTTTTAAATTATTCCGCAAAACATTATAATAACTTTTACGAATACAATCAAATTATACGCGGGCTTTCACAAATCTTCGTTCAACAACTACACACACACGATAATGATATGAGCGCCATGTTACAATGACGAATTATTAAAATTGAATGCTTTGTTAAACTAATATATTTTCTTTCTTTTGCAAATCACAATCGAAAACGACTTGTATGCTAGATAAAAATTAACAAAAATAACACATTTAACACCAATTCTAATAATTTGGGCATCTATAGATGAAATATAAATTACTCCGACTTTCAGGCATAGACCATAGGCAAATTGAAAAATTTTTTAGTTGTCTATTTCGAATGTCATGCTCAATGTCTTTACTGACAGTTTAGATATAAAACAACTTTATTACTTTAATAGAAACACGACCAGTCTCTCAGTAAAATAGAAAATATAGACCGACAGATTTATTTATTATTTAGTATTATTAAGCTCCATCATCATGATGATGATGACGATGATGAAGCTCCGCAGCATCTACTGTTATTTTTCAATTATCCCCCGTTAAATAATATCATATAGCTAATTAAGTTTGTTAATAAACAATTATATACCCACTCATTAAATTTCACATAATCAGACAGTAAAATATTGAATTAAATAATATGATGTACTTCTGCAATATCCTAAAAGTTACTAAATTTGATGGCAATTTTTTTTTCCGGTTCTTTTTATTTTGTTGTTTTTGATAGTCTAGCATTAAGAACATTTCTGCTGGTGCCGCTACCACTCGAGCAAATCTAAATGTGTCGGTCTATACACTACTAATAGTAAAAAAAATGTATTTTGTACGTAGGCAACGGAGTATATTATTATTGGATCCATCTAACACATCACATAAATACTTTACTTTTAAAATAATTCTAGACACTTTTTTACAGTACACTTATAGAAGCTAAACTGTCATGGGTTGCAAATGCAAATAAAAAAAAATTAAACCGAAAAGGTGTGTGCGATTCACACACGATAGAAGTGAAACTTTAGTAAATCGACAAAAGAATGAGATGAATATATATAACAAGGGTAGGATAATTACAAATTTTATTTGTTTAAAATGAAAGTATTTTGATTAATTTTAAAAGATATTTTATTTATTTTCAATCGTACTGTACTATAATAATGTTAATTGCATCGTTAAGCTTTGTTAGCACAGGATGTGTATCCCGAAGTGCGCAGAATTTTAGTTGTAAGTTTTCAATTACTATTAGATACTAAAAATACCTATTAGTTTTTTGTTTTAATTTTATTTTTATTTTTTTGCGTCGATATTGACGACACATTTCGGCATTACTTTTCGGCATCGGCCTTCATCGGCCTACATCGTCGACGTATTTCCGTTGCATCCGGTTTGAAATCGCAACGATTTTATAGAAGTTTCACTTCAAAAAAAACCTTACGACAGAC